>VYZT01013232.1:0-30329 GCA_013400735.1 Pomatostomus ruficeps | reverse complement strand
CACTGACCTTGGTGCCTCCATGTTGTTTTCCCTCACATGTTCTCACATGCTCCTCCTTCTCTAACTAAAAGCAGCTGCGTGTACATTTTGTTTTGATTTTTCCTTAAATATGTCATCACAGAGGCGTAACTAACCTTTCTAATTGGCCCAAACATGGCCAGTAACATGTCCATCATCTTCAGAGCCATCAGAGATTGGCTCTGCTGGAAATGGTGAAGAATTCCAGAAACTTCTCACAGGAGCCATCTTTATGGCCCCCTCCCCTCTACTAAAACCACAACACTACTCCACTCTAGCTTTCTAAAAACAATGACAAGAGGTTTTGCAAATATTTAAAGTACCTTCTGCTCAAAGATAAAAGAGTAATATGTATTAATATTGTATGTCCTATATGCTGACAATATCCTTGCGTTTGAAATGAACACAGGAATCCTGTGCAGTCACTGGAAGATCTTTAAGAAGACATCCTCCAGGTCCTATACTGAGTTCCTTGAACCCTGGTGTCAACAGCTTGTAGCCAAAGCACAGCTTCAAAAACAAAATCAAACAATACCCTTTCTGTTCAGTAAGTTGCAGAAGCCTGCCAGAAAAGCCAGGTTTCCCTTCTGGATCACCACTCTGCACAAGGAAGCAGTGTATCTCAGGCATACTGCAAACCTACCAGATATTATAAAAAGTCACCAAACCTAAAACTGCTGCCGTGGTACCCCCGGCTAGGATACTGGGCTCCTGCCCACTGTTTCAGGGGCTGGCCAGCTGCTCCGGGCGCTGGAGGGCTGGTGAAGGTCCAGCAGGGGTTCACCTAACCCACCGGTGGCGCAGGCATGCCAAGAAAGGAGAGACGAGGTGGAGGGGCTTCCCAGATGGTTTATTTGGGCGCCAGGTTCATGCCAGGGAAGCACCGGCATGGTGTTTTACAGTAACATATATACCATCGCAAGGGGGATAGGGGGATACAAAACATCCTACGGTGTAGGGACGTGGGGTTTGAATTTGGCGGGCTGGCAGTGGATTGGGGAGTACAGAACCTTCCAGGGGGAGAAACCAAATACCGGGGTAGGAAGGGGGGAAAATGGCAGTCCCTGGCCATGGTAGAAACCAAAACCTGGTCATAGCACACTGCAACATCTCCTCCGTTTCTATTTATTGAAAAGGAGCTGAAGGTGGTTTTAAGGGGTAAAGGGGAAAGGGAATCATTCAGGGAAAGGCAGCAGCTGGAAGAGGGCAGCAAGATCTTCTTCTGACAGAGTGCAGTGTTTTCCTCTCTTCCACGTGTTAAACTGGACAGCTGCCTGGAGGAGTTCTTCTTCTTTAGCCAGTCCAGCTGTGGGGTCAAGTCTGTTGAATTGTCCTTGTGCGGTGGTGTGGCAGCTCCATTTGTGTCAGCACATGGAGGTCTCATGTGTTTTTCGCTCAGTTTCCCGAGGTGTTTGTTTGGGAGTTCTGCCAGTGGCTGCAGCAGCATCCTTGGCCCAAGGGGCCCGAGCCTGGAATGAGAGGCTTGGGCATAGATGTTACTGCTGGGGGTTCCCTGCACCCTTTTGCCCAGTGTCCCAGCTTCTCACAATGGAAGCAGGGGCGCTGGGGTGGGGGTTTCCCTGGACACAACTGGGGTAGAGGGGACGGAGAGAGGGCTCAGGGGAGCGTTCAGCCCGGAGTGATCAGTTCTGAGCTGAAAAGGGTAAGAAGCAGTCTCAGGGGGAATGAGAAGACAGTAGCAACCTTGTGCTGAGTGGTGGTATGCACCCCTTGAGCTGGTCCTATCAGTGGGATGAGGGATAGGTGAGGAGGGGGTGGGAAGAGAGGTAGAACTGGGGATGGGGATCTCTTGCTGAGCTTGGGAACGGTTATTTCCCATAGCTCTGTCTCCTTCCCCACTGAAGTGAAAAAAGGTAAAACAAAACATAAACCCGGGCGTCCTCCCCCGCGTCGGACCCAACTTCCAATGCAGGGGTCCAGGAGCTGCTCACACCATGTGCTGAGTGCTCCAGGGGTTGTACTCACACAGATCCGCCTTTCCCAGTTGCAGGAATATCCCAGAAAAATAAAAAATTCCAGCAGGGCCCTTCCTTTTATCTGAATCAGGTTCCAAGAGATCGCAGACATTCCGGGGTGGCATCAGAAGCCGCGCGGTTTCCTGTGCACAGCTTGCGGCCATGTGAAGCGGAGCTGCTCTGCGGCGGCGCCGGCGGCCCGCGGCAGGCTGCGGTGGCCGGCTCAGCAGGGCCAGGTGGCACCACACGCGGCGCGTCCAGTAGCTCGGCGGGTCGCAGCAGCACTGCAGCAGTGGGTCCGGCGGCTTGGCGGGCCGCAGCGGCTCCACATGCGGCAGGTCCAGGGCAGCTCCACACGGCATTCATGGCGGGGCCAGGGCCGCGCTCGCAAGTACGCAGAACGGAGCTGTTTCTCAGCAGCGGTGACTCCTGGAGGCAGGGGCGCGGCCGTCAGGGAGCACCTTCCGTCTCTGCCGACACAGGCGATGGTGGAGGGGTCCAGATGCCTCATGTTGTGGCACCCAAGGCTGCGGTACCCCTGGCTAAGGTACTGGGCACCCAACCGTGGTTTCAGGGGTTGGCCAGGCTGCTCTGGGTGCTGGAGGGCTGGCAAAGGTCCAGCAGGGGTCCACCTAACCCACCGGTGGTGCAGGGCGCCAAGGAAGGAGAGATGAGGCGGAGGGGCTTCTCAAGGTAGTTTATTCGGGCACTGGGTTTGTGCTGGGAAGCCCGACAAAGTGTTCCACAGTTACATAAATGCCATTGTGAGTGGGCGGGGGAGAACACAAAACATCCTATGGCGTAGGGATGTGGGGTTTGAATTTGGTGGGCTGGCAGTGGATTGGGAGTACAGAACCTTCCAGGGGGAGAAACCAAGTACTGGGGTAGGAAGGGGGAAGATGGCAGTGCCTGGCCATGGTAGAAACCAAAACCTGGCCATAGCACACCGCAACAAACTGCTTCGCCCATTTTCAAACTCACAGCTGCTGAGCTGTGTCTGTATTGTGGTACAGACAATTACATATTTACATGTTCAAAAGACAGTAAAACTTAAGCAAGTCAGGAAGACTGACAAAACACCCGAAAATTACAGTTAATTTTTCTCCTCTGCTCCACTCTGATGTATTTAATGGCACTGGTTTGTATTTAATCCATACTAATAGAGCAGAAAGCAGTTTACAGTCTGAGACAGATATGAATTGGATTAACTCACTTTATTTAGAAGCAAAATTAAAAATTAAAAAAAAGAAATGAAATTAAAATTGCTGTAAAATTGTGAGTTCTTGCTTAGGTGCCTCAGGCCTAGTAGGATGTACCCTACTTTCTATCTAACCTAACTCAAGTCCCTTTCACCCCCATGCATATTTAAATGAAAACATGCCTGATCCTCACTAGAATTTGAAAGCTTTCTGACATATGCACATGAACACATTCTTTACACAGTTCCTTTCCTTCCCCAACTATGCTTCTCATGTGGTCCTGTGCCCTTACACACAGGAGGTGAGGGTGAGAGGGAGGAGGGGAAAGAAAACTCTAACTAATCCTTTCTATTTCTGAAAGAAGAGGCTGTTTCCTTGGGAATGTAAACAACTTTTGGCTTGATCAGATTTTCACAGATTGCAGTATTTGGAGGAAAACAGACCATTCCCATCAGAGATTCACCATCTCAGGTTATCCCACTGAGTTTCAGTACAGCATTAAATACTACTTCTCTAGAAATGAGGCACAGGCAAGAAAAGACATTGTGTGATGCCATATAAGTTTTCCTGGCATGAGAACAGGCTTTCCATATTACCCACAAATGATAGGCAGTCACACAGGTTATTTCAGACCACTGTTGATAAAATCTTTACATTTTACATCTTTACTTGGTCTCACAACACCATCATATACTTTACCTTGAAATATCTATGATCTTAAGGTAAATCTTCAACAGGGCAAACAGGACTCAGGTGCATTTTGAGCAGTTCTCTATTTGAAAGATCTTCCACTCAACTCCATAAAAGCACTGTTATGAATCTGCTACAGCATTGCATTCTCCCACTGGCACAAGGGAATGGCTGTGGAACACCACCTTCATAGGACTGGACTATGAAGCAGCAGGTGTACTGTTTGTATTGCAGAGTTCTGTCTCAAAAATTCACCAGGCTGCTGGCTGATGTCAATACTGACTTTTCAGGTACTGAAAAGATGTTTCAGGGAAACAGATTTGCCTTTCAGGAACTTTGCATTTATGAGTTGCTCATGTCACTAGTTGTGAAAGTTACCAGTTACTCAAGACTCCAACCACCAAGAACTACACTCTGACATGTCAAAATCCCATTGCCAGTAAGGTTCAGAGAGATCCAATGGCTCAGGAAACTGAATCAAGACATACAGGAATGGAAGGAAAACACAGCAGCTCAGTCTGTAAGTGTGACACAGCTGACTTGTGTGCAATCCACAGGGCCTTTGACAAAATGCAGAACACAATGCAAAACATTTCCATTGGGGTATGCCAACATGGCAGTGGCAATGAAGTGCACTCAGCACTGATACTGATGCCATGCAAGTCAACCAGTGGAACTGAACTGCACCCAACCAGTAATTCAATTACATCACCAAGGACACAGATGGATGAGGACGCAATGTACCGTTTATCTCTTCTCTGGAGACTTCAAGTGCACATGAGATCACTGATTACATCCAGACTGGAGACACTGAGGCAGAAGTGCATGCAAACATCTGCACACTGAAGAGCTCCAGCCAAAACATTTCTATGTCTGACACTGGGGTTCATCACCCAAAATGATATTTGGTAGGCAAATGACGCAGGCTGCCAGACGACCAGATGTATGTGCTTAAACAGGGTTTTACAGAGTTGCTTTTCTGTGTTTTGAAATGTTTTGTTTTCAAGACTACAAATTTTTAAATGAAGAAATGTTTACCTACAGGTGTCTAATATACAGTCTTAGTATAAGAAGTTATTGTCACTATGTCAATTACAAGGAAGGAGAAAAGGAATAAGAGAGAAGTGACTTGATATTTCCCCAGCCAGGTAGCAACAATGCCAGGAAAATAACCTGGTCATCTGTTCTGCTAACCAGGCCTCAGTGCCTGCCTGGTGTGGAACTGCAAAGGACCAGAAATAGAGACACTACAGCTATAAGTAAGAACAGATAACTGGAGGTTCAGTAAGAGCACAAACCTGCCAGAGCCACAGACTATTCTTTTAACCCTAAATTTCATTCTATGCAGGGATATAAAACTGAACTACCACCTACAGATCAAATAACTTGATTTCACCACATTACAGCTACATCATCACTTTATGTGACAAACTAGTGCCACATTACAGCAGTTTCACACAAGTAAGGGCTTCTCAGTTGTATCCAAGTGCCAACTGCCTTTGTGTGCATCTATTACTTAGCAATGAGGCATCTTTCTGCAGCACCTCTTAGGAGACTGATGGGGAAGAGAAGAATCCTAGCTAAAAATTAGGCGACACTGAATTCCAAACACTATGTAAAATAAAGTTTCATGTATGTGGTAACTGGCTACTAGCTTTGGAAAATACTAGGGAAGTATATGAGCCACTCTGAAACAACGCAGAAGAGATAAGTAGGAGATCAGTATGACTTGAGATGAAGAGAAGAATTGAGAGAAAAGAAAAACACTGTTCAGGGTGCAATAAGGAAAAGAAACACCTTGAAAAATCATTGTTTTTTCTGTTTAATCTGGTCTTTTGCTCCAAAACATAATGCTCAGAAGAGCAACATGGTCTAAGTTCAATTCAAGGATGCTTTATTTTCTGCAAAATTGTCCTGCCCATATAATTTTAAAAGCCTTTTTTTTTTTTTACTAGCCAACAGCAATTGCCTAAGTCACAGAGATTTAAGCAGCAAAAAGATACCAACTACAGCCAACTTCCTCCATATACTGTTTCCTCTACAACTCCTGGGAAGTAGAAAGTCCAAGTATAGCAGGAGTGGTGCAAAAAACCATAATGGAAACAATCACTCCTCACAGAGTATTTGAGAGAGCCATGTCCAGCTCAGAGAACAGGATGGTAGTCCAACACCCAGCCCAGAGCCTGTTACTGACAAGCCTCCTGTCCATCCTCGCACAACTGAGGGCTAGGTCACAGACCACGTGCCACACTAGCACTTCCAGGGCATAACTGCTGTTTTAGGAGTGTCCGTCCTTACAGGGTTTAGAGCTACAAGCCCCAAGGTCACCTGAGTTCACCATTTAAGCCACCAAGCCCCAGTGATTACTCTCCATCCCAGTGGTTCTGCTGACACCAGCAGAGCCATTTGCACAACTGATTTAATCAAACACAGGTCAAAAGGAAAGAAACATTCAAATTAAGTATATGTAAAACAAGTTATGTAGAGACACCCAATGTAAAGCTTTACACTGAAAAACTCACCATTTAAAAACATGATATAGTGGGATTTGAAACCAAAGGGAACTGAGCAATGCATTTCCACTGATACAAAGCTCCTGGTTGTTTCTAGCTATGAAGGGTGCATGGGGCGGGGGGGGTGAAGAGAGGTTTTAAAACTCTGGCACAAATATTTATGCAAAATGTGTTAGTGAACTACCCAGGACTTTTGCCTATCCCAGACACCCAGAGAACAATGCAGGAAATTCCATATTCCACTGAGGGAGGATAAAACATTTCAGTAATTTTTTTTTCCCTTTCTCTGCTTTCTGCTGTAAGGGCAGCTGTGTGAAACTCCTAGTAGTAATCTTACAGGAAATGTCAGGGAGAAATGGCAATTGACAGGGAAGGAGATGGTGAACTCTTCTTTTATGAAACTGATGTCACATACATGTATGTGTAGGTAAAAAAAAAAAAAAAAAATTAAAATAATAAAAAATGCAGACATTCACCAAGCTCCAGCCCTGCCAGCACAGCAGGCAGCATGTTCCCAGTGCCTGCCCTCCTCAGGACACTGACAGCTGGAGTGAGTGCCACCACTGCACTGAGACACCAGGGTCCTGCAAAAGGAACTGCTCAGGGAAAAAAGGATTAAGGGATTCAATTCCATGACTCTTCCCCCAGACTGATTTTCAAAGATAATGCTCTCGCTTTTCATTTTTTAGAGTGTAAGGGGAGGCTCTTGTTTCTTAAAAGAATGCAACAGTTTTCCTATATTTTACCTTCTAGCAAATAATTTCATCGCTTGTACAACAAAATGCATTGTATTGGAAATTTAAATGGCATCATATGATGTGTTTAATCAATCAGACCTGTCTTTTTCCATTCGTCAACTTGTCTAAATATTGAAAAGTTGAGCACTGGGAGGGTTTTATATACTCTGTAAACAAAAAGGTTTGAGATAAATTTTTTCATAAGCTACACCAAAAGAAAGTATTCCCAAAAGCAGTATCTACTGGACTAATTTCAGAAATACACTTCATAACACCTGCAGAATTAGAAGCATTTTTCGTATTATTATTAACATATTTTTTACTACTGATTGCCCTCAAGATAAACACAAAGAAATAAACAACTTTAGTCATTTTGTTTTGATAAAAATAATGAAAATATAACTTAAGCACAATTACGGAACAATGAAGCCATTGAGACTGTTCAGTAGATGTATATGTGACATAGGAAGTGTAGTTAAAACTTTTCATAATGTTTTTGTATTGCAACAAGCAGTTACACTTTTAAAAATAACAGCAAATTTTAGAAAAAGCTAACAGAGACTACTACATTAAAAAAAACCCAGTAATAAAACAGTAGGCTGAGCCCTTAAGAATGACACAGTTCAATTTGAGGAAAAAAACACCCAACTCTACTAATTTAGATTAAATAACAAAAGAGTTGTGGTAGCTTCTGCTTTCCAACTCCAAAAAATACACATTGTCTCTGAAGCAGTAAAAACTTTGCCAGCTGTATCCTGCTGCCTTCACTCATATGTCATCATGTATTATCTTCACAGAATATTCTAGTGCAGTCAGTGGTGCTCTGAGGGGTCACGGGACTCAGGATGGGCACATGTAAATTATCTGATCCCCTGGAGGTAGGAGAAAGGCCCTTGAGTGTTAACAGCAGTCTTGATAAGAAATTTTATTGTTAATTTCAGTAGTTAATTGGGTTGTTAATTTCAATAATTTCAATAAGTACTTGGATACAATTCAGCAATATTTCTCCACTGTGTGTATCAAGAAATTGCAAATGTTAATCAACACAGACATTCAAAGCCCTTGCTGGGCAGACTAATTTCAAAAGATGGTCCTTGGGCCAGAGATTGGGAGAAACTTATTAAATAAACAACTGAATGCAACATAATTTTCAGAAAAGTCTGAAATGAAACAAAGATCCTTCCAAATTCTGATCTCACAACTATGACATTTTCTTAATAGCGATGAGAATTATTTCAAGATCTAAAAAATATCCAAGAATAATCAAGCTAGTGCTACAGAGAGCACTTAAAAATTCTGTGTTTTGTATTTCTAATCACACTGTCCCCTGTTACATAGACTTAAAATCTGTATTTGTACATTCATGTGTATTTTACTCAATACATTATTTCACTGCCTCATTTCATTGCATTGACGTTTACGTCTACATGTACAAAAATAGATATGGATTAAGAAAAACCCCAAACCCTCTCTCAGCTTAAATTTTTCGACTGTATAACTTAGCCTATTATCCCTGTCACTATTTACAGCACAACAAAAACATGCACATTAAAAAAGAACACCGCTGCAGTTCACTCAGCAATGTTATTAACAAGTCCAAACTTTCAGATACTTCTGATATACTAATACTTCCATACAATGTGTTTAGGTTTTTTCCCACCTGCCTCTTCTATCACAAAGTTTTCAAAATTAAGGAATAAACACAAATCGTGCCTGCTGCTTGCAATGTAAAAGCTGATTACTGGGCAGAACTCAAGACAAAAGGAATTTATTTGGGATGGAAGCATTAAAACCAATTCAGACTTTCTGGATTACATCACTGGAAGCAGTATGTCATTTGTTCCAATTGATGCCATTTGCTCACAGAAAGCCAGTATTTTACGAAGCACCTTAGCATATTTATACTTTCCCTTCTTCCTGACACTGTGATCACTCACTTCCAGCTGACACATGGAAGATGTGGGAAAGGCAAGCCAGAAGAATTGTCTGAGAAATACACTTTACCCCAAGAAAACTAATCGTAAGAGACGTAATGCTGCATCAGAGTTTTAAGCATCCCCTTGTAACCAAAAACGTTGCAAGAATGCTCCCCATTCTGTTCATACAATGACCTTGGATAACTTAGATCTGCTCTTGTGGAATTTGGAACTCTTTTCCCAAATGGATGTGAGATGAGGTAATGCCACTCAAATGGGGCTGTGCACTGAAACGTTATAGGCAGAACTCAAACGTCTTGGCCCCAGTTCTTGCAATTACAGTTAACTGGGTCAGTGGAATTTCTCAACTTCCATTTCTGATTTCTTCACTTCTAGATTTCAAGAGTGCCAGGTCCATATGGACAATAAACTGATAGATGGTATTTCAAATTAACACTACAAAAGCACTGGCCTGCAAGGAGTACAGATTTGTGCTGCTCGCCCACACCATGCACAGCAGGATGAGACTGTGCTGTGTCTGCTTTGTAAGGGTAAGGCCAAGCCCTGGCTGTGTCACCATAGCAAGAGCACGGCCACCCAACTGCAGGGGAGGGTTTTAATTACCAAGGGATACTCCTTTTTAAAAGTACTTTAACTCTAGGTTCTGTCTGAAGCACAGACAGATAATCACATTTTTAAATTGACTCTGAGGTCAATAAAAATCAAGCAACTTTATTCCATGTCCTTAGATCTGAATAAAGTTGTGAAAAAATACATTCTATATGATTTGACCTGTGAAGTAAAAGACCTTGTATTTTAAAATGTCTAGAATAACAGTGATACCATCAACGCAAGTGTTAATGCAGAATACATGCAAAAGTTGAGCGTATGTTAAGTGAAACAGAGGGGGTTTGGTACCTGTCTCAATCATTTATCCCCACAAATACATCGTGCTGAGCTTCTAAAAACTTGTAAGACTGAACTCGCAGTCTCAGTAAGCAAGAATTCACCAGGGCATAAGCTTGTGCCATAACAATCAAATATCCATATGCAAGTCATTGAGCTCTACAGGTATCCACAGATATACAGATACAATTAGGTAAGTTTTCTACTGGTTTTTTTTTTGCAGAAAGCTATACAGAAAAATCACCAGCCAACCAGTAGAAGGCTAGACATGCAGACTGATGTTTAAACAAATTGCTGAGTCTTTGGTTTACCTCTGGCAGAGTTCTTTTAATTTTAAATGCATACCACTGGTTTTTAAAATAGCCATGTCAAAATAAAACAAAAGCCAAATTCAAAGAGAAAACAGAATCATAGAAGCAATGATGTTCCCTCTTACCTTCTTCATCTTTGAGGGTCACTGGTAATTTTTTGTCTATGCCTGTTCACAATTTTTAAATCCAACTGTGGAATGGCATGTCTGGCAACAGCATAAATCACCAGCGCAGTATAAATAAATGCATATGCACACCCCATGAAAAGTCACACACTCATGGTTTCAATCCTGTGTCTTCTTTAATAAGAACAAAAGTTCGATGCAGAGAACACCCTAAAGTATGCAGAACAACACCATCAAGTATGCAGAACAAGGACAGTGCTGCAGATGCTCCCTAAGTTGCACACGGTACTAAAGCAGATTTTAAGAAAAGATGAAAATTAAACCTCCTAAATTCTCTCCTCCTTGTTCCTCCTATGGGAACACACACATGCACACCCACCGCACATGTCACCAAGGAAAAAGCAATACCAAATACATTCACAGCATATAAGTTATTTACAATTTCTCGCTCTGGGTGACCAAATGATAATGAAGATCTTGCAGGGAGAAGCAGCTTTAAGGTTTTACTTCTTTTCTGAACTGGACATAAGCTGACAGCCCCAATTACAATTAATACTTTTCCACTTTGCTGTAGTGATTTTTTTCCGCAGGATATTAGAATTCATAATTCTTCACACCATATGATTACTGAAACACTGAAGTTTTGCAGACAAACACTAGTGTAAATATACTCAGATATATGCTTTCTGTAAAGCTTCCACAGAACGTGATGTTTGTAGTGATGTAGTGAAGTCTTTTGGAACCCAGGGCTGTGTCTAGAAGGCAGGACTGGCAGGACAGGCAGGCTCTGGGCCATCCGTCCCCTCAGCTCACCCCTGGCTCACACCTGTGTCACCCCTGCCTCACAACCTGGCTCACCCCTAGATCACTCCCTGAATCACACTTGTCTGACCCCTGTCTCAGCTCTGGATATCCCGTCTCACATCTGGGTCACCCCTAGATCCCCCTTGTCTCGGCCCTAGATCACATCTCTCTCACACTTGTCTCACCGCTGGATTCCCCTGGATGCCGCCTGGATTCCCGGCGCGGTCCAGCTCTGCCCGCGGGCCTTGTCTTCCCTGTGCCGCCACCTGCCGGCCGCGCCTGGCCCTGCAGCGCCCGCTCCCGCAAGAACTCCGCTCCCGCAGGAACCTCGGCTCCCGCGTCCTGCCCAGCCCACTGGGCGGCCTGCACTTAAGAGATCAACGTGACTTTTCTTGGCCTGGAAAAACTGTGCCTCAAAATGCTGTCCATGGCCATATGGCATTTCATAGTTGTATTTTTTTTTTTACATGACAATTTTTTTCCAGATCCTTGAGACTAAAAAAATGTTTTTCAGCACTAGTAAAGCTTTCTGAATCTCTTATTCATTCTTGTCAAAGAAGACTGTGTCTTGAAGTTTATATGCAACCACTTCTGCAGGAGGTTTTTCTGCATTTCCTGATAAAACTCAGAAGGGCAGTAGAATGTTACTCCATGACCTAAGAGCATAATAAATAAAATGCAATGTAACTTAGTTCAAAGCAAGCTTAGTAAAGCTGCATCATATGCAATACTTTTTAGGCAAACTAGCTTTTAATTAACATTTTGCTTTAATGCTACATTCTACTTTAAAGGCTTCTCTACCCCCAAAACATGGTGGGATGGACAGCCTGCCTGGAGTGCATCTATACCGATGTTCACGGCATGGGCAACAACCAGGAGGAACTGGGAGTCCCTGTGCAGCAGGAAAACTGACAGAGTTGCCCTGATGGAGACATCGTCAGATGACTGGCACACCAGGAGGGCTGCAATGGGTGGCTAAAAACTCTTCAGGGGGGACAGGCAAGGAAAGAGAGGTGGTGGGGTAGTCCTGTGTGACTGGGAGTTTGGATTGTCTGGAGCTTAGTGATGGCAGTGACAGAGGTGAGTGTTTATGTTTATATCAGGGAATGCCAGCAAGGCAGGTATCCTGGTGGGAGTCTGCTACAGACTGCCCAACCAACACAAAGAGCTAGATGAAATATTCTATTCTATTCTAATATTAGAATTAGAGCATTCTCTGGAGAGGTGTCATGATCGCTACCACTTTTCTCATGGGGGCCTTCAACTTACCAGATGCTGCAAACCCAACACAGAGGGAAACAGTCTAGGAAGTTCCTGGAGTTTTTGATTTTCAGAGAAATGAGTGAAGAGATGAGCAGAACTGCCACCTTGGACTGTTGGAGAGCAGATTTTAGCCCACTTAGGAAATGGGCTGACAGACTCTCTGGGTAGGTAGTCCTGAAGGAGAAAGGAGTCAAGGAAGGCTGGACACTTTTCATACAGGAAATCCTACAGCAGGCCATCCCCATGTGCCCACAGACAAGCCAGCAGTGAAGACCAGCCTGGCTAACACGGAGCTTTGTCTGGAACTCAGGGTGCAAGATGCAAATTTATGGCCTTTGGAAGAAGGGACAGGCAGCTCAGGAGAACTGCAAGGATGTAGGGAGATCATGCAGGGAGAAATTAGAAGGGCCAAAGCCCAGGCAGAACTTAATCTGTCTTATTCCCACAGAACAAAAAACTATTATATTAATGCATTAGCAACAAAGGGAGGGCCAAAGAGAATCTTCATCCTTTACTGTCCCATAGTGACAAAGAATGAGGAAAATGCCATTTCTGCCTCAGAATGATAAGACCAGCTGTTTTCTGGGTACCCAGCCCTCTGAGCTGGAAGGCAGGGACAGGGACCAGAATGAAGCTCCCACAATCCAGGACGGAATGGTCAGTGAATTTCTATGCAACTTAGACCCACAAAAGTCCATGGGGCAAGATGGGATCCACCCAACGGATCTGAGGGAGGGTACTGAGGGAGCTAGTGGCAGTGCTCATGGAGTCACTTTCCATCATTTCCCAGCAGTGCTGGCTCACCAGAGAGGTCTCAGGTGAAGGGAAGTTGTCCAGTGTGGCATTCTTCTGTAAGAAGGGCTGGAAGGAGGATCCAGGGAACTACAGGCCTGTCAGCCTGATCCTGATGCTGGGAAGGATCATGGAGCAGATCCTCTTGGGTGCTATCATGCAACATGTGCAGGACAACAAGGGCATCAGCCCAGCCAGCCAGGGTTTATGACAGGCAGGTCCTGCTGGACCCACCTGATCTCCTAGGACAGAGTGACCTCCTCAGTGGATGAGGGAAGGCTGTGGATGTGTCTGCCTGGACTTTACTAAAGCCTTTGACACAGTTTCCCACAGCATTTTCTCATGGCTTGGACAAGGGCAGCCACTGTTCACTGGGTAAAAGACTGGCTGGATGTCTGGGCCAAGAGAATGGTGTGGAATGGAGTTACATACAGCTGGGGCTGGATTACACTGACAGCTCTTCAAAGAGCATGTATTTATTTAGCCTTCATTTTGCTTTTACATTGGCAGGGCTGTTCTGTAGCAACAAGACTGAAACTTTGCAGACATTAATTTACCTTTTTCATATCACAGGTGCACATAAATGAACTGCCATGCCCTGTGCTGTGAAAAGACTCTTGCAGTGCTAAGGTGTTAAACTAGCCCCGCCCCCAGTCTCACTGCTCTGGCAAAGCACATGAGAAACTGAGTTCTCTAATACTCCACAGAGACACCAGGGAATTAACCTGCAATTTTGTTCTTATTTGAGCTGAGAGGCTGATAGAGATTTTGCTGACAGACCATCTTCAAATCACTGACTGACCTGCAGAAATAAATAAAGTGGAAATTAAAACCCACCAGAGAGCCCTAACAGTCTAATTTCTCTATCAGCACCAAAGAATATGTTTCACTTGTATGTTACAGTTTGTGAAAACTTTGTATGCACAAAATACATATGTTCATGTATATGTTTATATACCTCTAGCATACTGGAATACTCTCAAGTCATTAACAAAATTTGTCTTGTAGGAGAAATTGAGTAGGACCAATGGTACGAACAGGCAGGCAGTTCTTGAGGAGCAAAAGGAAAAAACCCATGAAATAAAACCCTCAGAATTGCAGTGGAGTTGTGAGGAACCCTAAGAGCAAGACATAATTTTCAAGAGCACTTTAGCAGCAACAAGATTTGAACAAAACGCTCTTTGAAATGCTGGTGCAGAACAGCTGGTTTTGATGCACAGGAGCCAGGACAGAGCCAAGCAAAGGATGCAAAGTTCAGACACAGCAGTTCATAAGGAGTCTCAATATGCCAACTCATTGCAGAATCATGACTGCATCCTCAGGTATGTGATCAGATTTTAGGGAAAAGAATTGAAAGAGGGATCACTGAATATTTCATCGCATTCAATGACTCCTGCAAACTCATCTTGCTGCATTAGAAGCATTTCAGTCCTTCAACAAATGCTTTACAGAGCAGATGTCTCTAAAGAAAGTCAGGTAAGGACTCTATCAAATTCTTAGGGCTTCAGCACAAACACTTTAAAAGGAGTATGATAATAAAATCAAGAAAGACTTGGGAAACATTCTTTTCAGTGCATTTACAGTCTCAGAAACTAGTTATTTAATACAGTACTATTTAAATTTGCATTTGACATTCGCCTATTTTACTTTTCTGAAATGTAATAATCTATGGGACTAAAATAAGAAAGCATACTTTTTTTTCCCCCTTTTTAAACATAAATCAAACAATAGATGCAGGAGAAGCTTACACAACATGCATCCAGCTGAACACCAAAGCAAATCAGTAACTTGTATATCAAGAGAAAAACATCATATTGACTTCATGGGCAATTAAGCTCAAGAGTCCTTGACTCTGACATAGGCTTTCTTCTTAAAGACTTATTAAAATACATAATATAATAGTCCAATAGTGTATTTGGATCATGTAACTTACCTTGACAGCATTCTGAACCACTTTTCAAGAGAAACTACTCTTGTTTTGAAGGCAAACATGGCAAAATACTGAAGGTGTGGTGAAACATAAACATGTAAGCATGAACAAACAGAAATGAATGAACAGGGACACACAGCCTTTTCCATACTTCAGGCAGTAAGATTATTGTGAGCTACTGCAGGAGCAAGAGTTTTGTAGGTGCCAACGTGACTAACACGCAAGCATCCCACTATACTTCAAAATTCCCCGTGCCCAGTATTGAGACAAGTAGCTTTTTAAACTGGAGCAGAGTTTATGTAGACCAGACACAACCATAAAAATACAAACCACTTGAATCTTAATAAAATACACAGTAATGAAAATGTTGTAAAACAGATACTAAACTCATAAAATAGTAACAAGCTTAATCAAAATGAACCAGGGTCAAAACCACTAGGTCCAGCCATCATCTACAGAAAGAAAACAAACACCAGATGTATTCTAATTTGGGGCAAGAGGTGGAGAAAAAACCTCCAAACCTATTTTCAGCATCGTATCCATCTACAAGACAAAATACACATAGCATTTAATATTTCACTGATTTGAGAAGTTACAGGTCTGTTACTAAAACTCACTCGGTCACAACTCATAATCTATTCTGTAAAAGAGACATGTGGTATGTGTTAATAATATACAAGATGAGGGCAGTTGGCATTTCTCTCCCCTTGATCCGTTCTTTTAATGCTATTTTCTGAAGAACTTTGTAAAACTCTTCTCCACATGTAACTCCACTTTAATGCAAATCTATAAAATCCTAAATATTTTTTTTAAGACATGGGTCCTTATAATTTAATATTTCTTACATGTACATAAAGTTACCTTTTGGTCAAAAAAAGTAACATCTATGTGAAAAAAGTCTGAAAATGAAGTAACATATATTTGTGCATATATGTATATAAAACATATATAACTATGTAAATGTGACAAACCAAGAAAATGCCTCCCATATTCCTCCTGAAAATGATCTGCCACATCTAAACCTTTTTCCTCAGTATTTTCCTTTTTTTGCAGGAATGCAGTTCCCTGTTTACCAAACTTTCTGAACTACTTCTGTTCCTTCAAGGCAAACACTACATTCCTTGCTATGGTTTGATATTGGTATCAAATACCAAAGTTTTACAAAATACAGTTTATTAACCATTATTCCACAGGGCAACTGTAGTAATCAACTCTATATTGATTTTGAAAGCAGCAGAAAGGTATCTTTGCAGTTACAGATTATCAAGTTTAGAATTCACTTCTCTGAGCTGATTACTGTGCTTGCACAGATCCAGGCAAGTTAGCAGACCTTCAGGTGCATGTGGATCAAAACCTCTAATTCTTTGCAGTCCAAGCATTTAAAAAGCCTAAAAATTTATAAAAGAAACTTGAAAACACTGGTTACCAATTCCTTTGGTTTTGTTTGGTTTTTTAAAAGTCTTTGCAAGCATTTTCCTGGGTGGGGCACACACTTTTTTATTCCCTTCTGCAATAAAAGTGAAGATCTGTGGCTCAGTAACTGTAGCTTCAGTTACACCAAGTATCATGAGACAGACATGAAAATCACAAAGAACTGGCAAGAATTTCCTAGTGCAGGATTGAAGTGTGAGACTGCCAAAGGAACGTGGAATTACCTATCAGCCAAGTGGCTCATGCAGTTTTCTAAAAGCAAATAGAATTGCATTCCAGATCATCACATAAAATGAATGATGTGGGGAGGTTTTGGCTACTTGGGCGGGGGGGGGAGAAAAAAATTAAGGATTAATAGCGTGAAGCATTGCCATGGATTTTCCCAGGAGACTGTGGGATCTCACTCATTAGAAGTTTTTATGAATAGGTTAGACAGGCATCTGTTGGGAACGAAGTAAGTACGGTTTATCCTCTCTCCAGGCAAAGGAGTGGCCAACATAATATTTAGGGGGCTCTTTCAATCCTACTTTCTGTGATGCTATACTCTGCAAATGGAGATTGGAAAAACACTTCTCAAAGAATATTCAAGTCTTGCTGCAGTGCTTTGTAAAGAAGAGCAGGGCACTGAAAGCTTGGAAAGTTCAAGCTGGATGTTCTTTACCCAATACTGCTATTCTCGAGCTCAGTGAACGTTATTTCATGCATTGCTTAAGAAATCTCCAAATACGACCACTGCTGACAGATTTAAAATTTTCCTACTCTGAATTCCCTGGAAGCTACAGTCTCTTTTTTCCTTTTATTTTTCTTTTTCCTTTTCCCTGGAAAGGAAATTCCTTTATTCTCTTTAAGGATATACAGAGGCAAGAATGTATTTCATAACAGTGTATCAACCCTGCCCTGATCTGTCCTCCACCAGATATCACCCTGTAAATCTCCCCAAACAAATTTGTTACAGTCAGGTAATACTTCTCACAAACGCTGATCTTTAATGACTGTTCTAAGTAGTTACATCTTGAATTGAGTGGCTATACACTGTCACTTGATATTTAAGGTATCAATCCTGATTTTATTTATGTGCACGCACATGTGTATGTATGGAAAAATCCTCTCTGGGGAGAAAGAGAGATTACAGCAAATGTGCCTAACACCGTAGCAAAGTGAGGGGATCCACCCAGGAGAGGCGCTTCCTTGCTGGAATTGATGGAGCTGTAGTCATTTACACGAGGGCTGACCCTGACCTTGATTCTGACCTATCTTTCTGGAAATTGTTACTTTAAGCCTGGTTACCCTCTGTTTAGTGAGAACAAAACCCAAGCTCACATGCAGACTCAGACGTGGGGTGGAACAGGTCAGGCTCATCCAGCACAGAGCAGCGTGGAATGCTGGCTGTCAGGGGTTTCTCCAGGGCCATTGCCAAACTTCAGTGGTATTTTAGAGGCCTTGAAGTAGCCACAGCTGAACTCACTATGAAACACTGAACGTGAAAACAAAAGGGGCAAACTTCTCCCAGAATCCAGTCCTGGGAAGCTGCTCAGAGCCTGAGTGAATGGATGCACAGCTATACAAACACATCCAAAGGCTCCCATCCTGCCAGGTGCAGCTGCACACAGAACAGGGGCATGAGCCCTGCTCTCCCTTCTCCCACAGGCACAGCAGGCTGGTTCAGAGCCACATCATCCCTTGGACTGGCCACAGCCTGGCCTCACAGTCCTCAGCCAGAGACAGCCACAGCCCTTGGCACTGTGGCACCCAGGGGCAGCACTGCTGGAGTCACCTCCAGACCAGACATGCAGCACTCCAGAGCAAAAGCAATATCCAAACAAGTTACAATCTATTACCATGAGATTTCTTCTTGTAGATTTTAAATCTGATTTTAACCTGCAGTAGAAAGTGTTTATACTGTACGTGTCCCATATGTTTTCCTTTGTTTTCTTAAGTAACTACATACTCAAGCACTACGAGACATATCCTGAGCTGCAGAAAACTGAGGGATAGCTCACACTGCACACCAGTGACCCACCAGCCATCAGCATTCTCTAAACTTCATTCTGTGTTTCAACAATATTCTCTGCACACCTGAGTTCAAGAACATCTTCAGGTAATCAGCAGACATTGTTTTAAAGGGGAAAAAAAAGTTTTCTTTGTAACATTTCACTGCATCGTGAATGTTGCTAAATTCTTATACTGAAGACAGGGAAAAAACCCTCCCAGTTCACCTTTTGTACCCCACTAATTAATTTCTGTATTTTTTATTTTGTCTGTCCTTATTTATGTCCTACCTCATATAACTAATCTCTTTCATTGCTATATATCTTCAATTTAGGAGCTTCTCTGCACTTTCAATTAATTATTATGTTTAAAATGAGAGTGTTCTTTTTCTAGGTAACTTTTCTGACAAAGTATCTACTATAACAGAGTATATCATATATATGACTTAAATTGAGGACAGAAAAACATTAGAGTATTTCTTAAATCCTTATTAAAATAAAAGTTCCTTTTAGGATTTCCACCTCAGCTCCAACTCTCCACTGCTGCCTTCTGTTTCAGTGTTTGGGAATAATCTCATCATTTCTCAAGTCCTATTGCAGCTGTCACCCCCCTCTCTCAGAGTTCTCCCATTAGGAACCTACTTTGAGAACTTGTAACTGCATTTTTTACATGCACTTTTAAACTTATCTCCCAGGCTTTGCCAACTAATCGGTTTAACAAAACGATCTGCCATCTTGTAGTCCAAAGGTAGAGTCTGTCATGTGGGAACCCATTCTACTTTTCATGTTCATCATCTGCACTAAAGATGTCAAACACAAATAGTTTTCAAATCTGCAAACCTTTGGGAAATAGGTCTCTATCTGCATGTATTAGAAGACAATAGGCATCTTGGTCATCTTTTCACATAGTATTCTTTTTTATTAAGAATTTCATTTGGTCTTTGCAAACTAAAAATCTTTATATTTCTTTCAACTATAGAGCTGCTGCTGGAAAACTTTGAAAAAATTCACTCCTACTTTGAAGTTTAAAATCAGTTTTTAAAAATCTTGAATATGATTTTTTATTAACGGTAATAACCAAACTATTCATGTGCAGAAGTATCTTCTAAAATGCAGATGTGGGCATGTAAATCTGTAAGGAAATGTGCACCACCCCTTTATTGCAACTTAAAACACAGCTGCTGTAATTAAAATAATTACTAATTCTTCCATAAAGTTATCTTAACCTGTACTGGTTCCTTTTGTATATAAAAGATGGCCAGTGACCTAACAACCACCTTCAAATAGTTTGATTAAATGTAGAAAACTTAAATGTAGCATCATCAAAATAACTTTTTTCTTTGAGAAAAGACCCCATGACTAGGGAAAAAAAAGAATTTATCTCCCACAGTTAAAACACAACTGCTTTTCAGCTGGGCTGTCTATTAAAAATATTCTGTTTCCAGATACATATTAATTACATTAGAATTAATCTGAGGCAAATACCATCTTCAAAACAGTACTTCTAGATCTATAACAGAAAAACAAAAATTTAGTTTCACTTCTCCTTAAAATAACCCATTAATTTCATACAGTCAATATAAAAATCTGCAGTCTAAATGTCCTCTATCAAGTCAATGCTCCTGTATGAGCCACAGACAGAGACACATTTATAAATCCCTCACAACCTCTTCCTACAGCACTTTTACTTTCTGTTCACGTAAATGACATTACCCATTTAGCTTTGTTTTAAGTACTATTTCTTTCATACAGGCTCATGAGTTGCTGGGCAAGAGATCCTTCTGGTTCTGAAGAAGAGTCAACTGAAAAGCAGATATTCCTCACAGCTTCCCCCTTGCTAAGAGTCATTAAACCCACATAACCTGCGTCTCTCGACAGTGAAACAGGAATGGGACAGAAAGCACAGTGCTGGCCACAGTCACTGTCATGGAATCAGTAAGAGCACAAGGAAATCCCAATGACCATCCATACAAACCAGCACAGCACACACCCACTTCTATCCACAGCTGGTTTAAGAGCAATTGTCAGATTTGCAATTTTTACACCTCAACTCATGTAAAAATGGTGGTTTATAAGACAGTAAGAAATACCGACCATTTAAAATATGTAATGCAAAATACAGCATGCTCTTTCCATAAGCTTCCCTGAATCCTGATGCCACCGCTTGCTCTATGGATTACGCTTTTAACAAGCCGAAGGGGTGCTTTGCCAGGAGTAGAGCTGATGGTGCAGACACGAGAAATTCAGCACGACAGGCTGCCTTCACCAGGAGCAAAAGAGATTTGAGACAGGAAGGATCTTCTCATTTCTGGCCCCTTTTATAGTGCTGTTGAGACACTTCATGGTCTTTGTCTTCCTGGGATAATCGCAAAGTAAGGAATGATTATCACTGCTGTTCTATAAATAAAAGTGAGGCTATGGGGCTATATTTTAAAAGTACCTAGGTGCCTAAGAATGCAGATAGGCACCTACTGGTATTGTAGCTCTTAACCTAATTAGCAGATTTAGTTGGAAATTCTAGCCTCGGGCATCAGTGTTGGATAGCTGTGCTATCCATCGAACCACCAGGAATATCAGCTGTCCTTCTGAGTTTCATGTTTAGTGCTTACGTGTAACTTTAGTTAAACAGAAGAGGAGAACATTCCAAAACTGCAGGGAATAAACTTAAAGTGAACGTGTATGAACAATTTGCACCACAATACGTAACGGGCATTGGAGATTTGCCAAGACAGGATATTAAATACCATAATTTAGATAGTTTAGATGGCTGGCCTCATATCTCTTAACCACATACTACTTCTGTTTCATTATAGTTTCTCATTGTGTTCTGAACTTCTAGGTCATAATGCTCCAGCTTAGGACAAGCAAATATCTACATTTATTTCACTCTCAGTTTAGTATTTGTTATTCAATCTTTTTATATTGTGTCCGTATCTGAAGTTAAAAATAAATGGTTACCTGCATTAGGCTGCACACCACAAATAGTATGTTTATACAGCTATGAAATTCTCTGTTAACAAATTGGGTGCTATTTAGAATTAAATAGATTAGAAACATTTGCAAAACAGCTCCCAGTGTCAGTACTGCATTGAGAGGTTGTCGACATGGGTAAGAATTCTCAAATAGGTACATTAAATGAACCTAGAGACACTAAAATTTCAAACTTCCCAAATCAAAATGAAATATTAGAAGGCTAACACTTACTCTTCTACTTTTACAGGACAGCCCACATTCACAAATTCCCAAATCATATCGAATCTATGTCACTTCACAAATAAAAAAATGGATAGGTTTTCCCACCTTGGTTTGCTTCACAGCTTCTATAGAATTGTTCAGTGTAATCAAACAAGGATCACCTGGACTAAATGACAGTTGGGCCTCCTCTGTGACAGAAGTATTAAATAACTCTAATTCTGCTACACCGGGTGCCATGACAGGAAATCCATTGGCCTCAGTGCACAGTTCTCCTTGCTAGAGCCGGCACCATTTTCCCTTCTGCTGGGCAAGCTCAGAGCACAGGTCTCTGCACTTCATACTCTCCATGCTGGATTTCATTGATCACAGACCAGCCACTGAAATGCACAAGAAAATGTGATGCTGCCTTTTAGTATCAAATAAAAGCTAACACTAAATTTAATACTGAATGTAAGGATTTAACAATGCCTTAATAACAAATAAGGATTTTTCAGGTCAGTTTAAATTTAGATTAACCAGTTGCTGGTCAATCAATTTCAACAGCCATTTAAAATACGTAGGTGTCTGTCTTTTTTTTGATCTTCACAATCACAACCTAATCAATTAAAATAATGCTGGTAAAAGAATGGAAAGCAATGCTCTCACAGAGGAGAGTCATTGCAAGTTTCTGTTGTAGTCTGTCAGACTACAATACTTGGGCTTTATTTGGTGTGCACATTTGGATAAGCAAACATCATCACAGAAAGAGATACTAAGATTTCTCTTTTTCTTTCTGTGTCTTTTAAGTCTTACAGGTATTTAGCTTTTCAAAACAGTTCTGTTAGCCAAAAGTTAAGCTCCATAGCTATTCCACATAAGCCCTGATAAAAGGGATTCCCCTCTAAGTCAAGACATAAAGCTACTGTTATCCTGGGGAAATTTTCACAACTTCTTGCGACAAAACCCCTTTTCTCCTTATTTTTGCAGAATTTTGCAGCCTGGTAACACTGAGCCAATGCCTCTGATTTATCGAGCTCTTCCCTCTGCAGCTTACTCCTTGTTCAGCCTTACAGATTAATTGCTAGCCCCATTGCTAGGGCCATCTGTGCCAATTCTTGGACTGGGCCAATTCTTGGACTGGGCCTTAGGACATGTTAAAGGATTAGCCTAATTGCCAAGACCTTTCAGGTGACCATGGGGCCTGATGCTTTTACCTGGAGCTACCTATGTCCATTCTTAGAGTTCTCATCAGACACAACTCCTGTCACCATCTCCTTCAAGCCACATCTCAGCAATCCAAAACACCTGTCTCTTCAAGAATATCGTAGGACAGGAAAGACATCCAGTCCTCTTATGCTACCAGAGGAAAACACCAAGCGTAAGACAAATCTCATAAGGTACTAGAGAAAATACCAAGGCAAATGCCCCCGGTGACACTGGCGTAGGCCTCCCTCTTCCTAAGAGAAGAGGGCTTACTAAAGCCTGTAGTCACTGCATGGGTACTCTCTCTCCTGTGTACCTGCACACATACACACACGATCTCCTTTTCCTTAGGGGAACAACTACTGTGGCCTTCTTGCCTCAAAACTGCTGTCTGCCCCCAGCACTGCCCTGTGACATAGATCTGCTTGCATGCCACCTACATCTGAGCTCAGAGCAAGACAAAAAGCACCTCCATGTGTTGTATGAGCCACCTTTACATGCATTTACCTGACAATATTTTGTTTCTAGCAAGTATAAAATCCAGCCGTGCTTGTTACCTGCTTGGAATGTCTCTTCTTCCATCACCTGCAAATCAGCAGGGCTCAGTTGAGCTGGCACCTCTATTTTTTGAGCAGGCAACAAAGAGTCCTGACCAAAGTCAGTCTGCACAAAGACAGTGCTCCTCCCTTTGACTGGAGCCACTCCAGAAAGTGCAGGATATTCTTTGTAAGATCAAGTGAAGTGACAGAGAAAAGTCTTCCTGGCTCTAAGACAGCAGAGCACTCAAATACAGAGCACCTTGATTTACTGCTAGATTAGTTTTTGAACTGACTATGCTGATACAGAAAAAAAAATTTAAATTGTCTTTAACAGGAGAAATCAGAATGTGGCAGAGAATTGTGTCTAAAGAATAGAACACAGGCCAGACTAATCTATGCAATCTCTCATAGAGCTGTCAGATTTTTTTTTTCTGCTTTATGATTTACAACATCACAACCTGTGAAGCAGACATCACAACAACAAATTTTGATGTTAAATAGCTTTCCCAATTCTCCTTATCTCCCCTTGTACTGAAAATGCCATGTCTGTCTGTCAGACAGCACTTTTCCCTCCCATAGGATCTCCAGAAACCAGCCTGAACATATGCTCTAAAGCAGGAGAGCAGTGGCCAGGCAGCCAGTGCCCAGACACGCTCACAATACTCTGATGAAACAGCTCTGCTACAGCATCCACAGTGCAGAGGAAGGGAGGACATTCATGGACTGTTGGATTTGGAGAACTTCCTCCTGTATTTTCTTTTTGTCATTAAGTTTCTGTGTGTAACCACCTAAAGTTATTTCATGACTGGCCACGCCAGAGACTTCATACAGAGTCTTGGGCAGGCCAGAGAGATCTTGGCATACTGGATATTAGGAACAGGGCATGGAGGAAAATATTTTTGCTCATGGATTTTTTGAGACTAGCGAAGATGTCTTACACACAGTAAACTTTTAATTTCTGATAGGAATCAATATGCACTGCATTTGTTGACAGGAGTTACCAACTTACTATGAACTATAAAACTTCGCTCCTAAAATCAGCTGCTGATGATAGAGGTCTCTGCTTTATTTGTCCACAATTCATTGTTCATTGTTGAATATTACATTTTTCTGGCAGGCTGCAGCTGGCAGTGATAAAAACGCCTCTTTGCTTTGCACCCAAGTACTACAATTTGGGTCAGACAGATACCTCTGGGAAAAGGTGCAAGTTACAGTAATCTCTCCTTTTCTGAGTTGCACAGACTGTTCAATGGATGAAAAGCTGCAGAGTGCAGGTGAAACTGGAGCGAGAATGACAAACACAGCATGCAGACCGCTGACAGCATAAAAAGAAACCGGAATATCCAGGCCTCAGGTGTGAAAGAAAGTTTGACTTTTCTCTGAGGACCCTACATGGTCATGTCAAAATCATAATAACCCAAAAAGCTATTGGAAGTCGCTGAATGGAGAACAATCTGAGGCAGGAGATCTTGTCTTTTATTGACACTCTAAATGAAGTGGAGATGTGTTTCCAAATCATTGATTATTATATAATCTCAACCAGGAGACCTCAGCAGTTTCGTGGCTTTGTATGAAAACAACTTACAGTTTTAGGCTGTCTCCAAATGATACTGAATTTGGGATGCAGTTTGCATCACTGACTTCTCTGTCAGCACATTTTAAAAGAAAGATGCAGGAAGATACACTTCACAGCTCTGGCTGGCACAAGTTTTCCTCGACAACTCCATAAAGGAAAATGGCAGCCAGTGCCCAAGTCTCACTGTCAGAGACATTTCTGAGACAGCAATTGATTGTTCTTGGTCTTTGACTAAACAAAATGTTTAAGATAATTACACATAAACATGGAAACAAGTGTAATTCTGCCAGCCTGGATTGTCCCACACAGAGGGCAGCAGGGTGGGATGGGAATGAGAAAAAATATTTAGTCATAGCCTTCTGATCTGAGCATTGACAGCAAAGATGGGAAATGAAACACCAAAATGGAGATCTGGAATGCTGCAATTCCAAAGACAGACAAGAAGCTTCAAGGTTATGAACAAGCTCCATGTTGTCCTCATTTCCCATTCTGGCTCTCCAGTGGCTGAGTTGAGTATTAAACCAAGTGAACAACCCTGTGAGATTGACTCTCACAAATGGCAGCTGGTGACAAACAGCACCATCTGGGAGAGCACAGACAGAATATTGCTAACAGAGGCAGACAGGATGGCAGGTATGGCAGACACCATCCTGAACTTCTTTTCTTTGGGGTGTGTGGCAGATTTGGAGCTGCTCGATAGTTATTTAAGAATACTATGCATTAATTTAGTCATCAGAATTTTTTTTATACAGCTATGGTGGTTTCATTCAGTCACAGTCTGTCCGGACAAGTAGGCAGGAAGGAAAAGCTTGACAAAATACATGACATTTCTTCAAGAGTTAAAAGTCAGTGCCATAAAGAGGTGGTTCTGGTTTCTTTTCCAGCAACCTATAAAACCAGCTCTGACCTGGACAAAGCACACAAATACTGCAGGATGTTAAAAATGAAGATGAGTTCTAACAAAAAGAGCCTCACACTCTTAAAACTGTGCTTTATTTACTAATACCAGAAAGTAATTAATATTATTTCTGCAAATTCTGTATTATGTAATTCCCTCCTTCCCCTGCTGCTGTACAACATACTTTATGTCAAACACGCCTTCTTCAAACACAATACACAAAATGAAGATTTCCCAAAAGAACTGAGTAATTAATGGCAACCAGAAAGACAGCAGATCTGATGAAGAGAACTGAATTTCTACTACTTTGAGGTATAAAATAGTCACACCTTATCCACTGAGATTAGGATGCATATGAATTAGCTTTCAGCCAGCTCTTTCCTGCAATTAAATGTAGATAACATGTGACTACAACGTCATGCACCCTTAGCATTCCCTAAAACCACATGTGAAACATGGATGGTTAGGAACAGGCAAGAGCCTGCAGCTTCTACTGTGGTGGCATAAACCTGGGCCCAGCACTCAGAGGAATCCTACCCAAAAAATGCAGACCTTTGGTGCAGGTTAGCACTGTGGCCCCTTCCCAACACTTTTCCAGAGTTGACCTTTCTCTCAGTTAGTGGGAGTGTTAATGTAAGATAAAAACTCATCAGGGCATGAAATAGTAGAGTTATGAAGACTAATGCATGCAACAAGTTCTCTTCATTGGAAACAGCATCATTATAGGTATTCACTCTGAGGTACCAGTCACCTCATTTTGTCTTTTGAAAATTCCCACTGTGTCTCATTTCTTTATTCACTGTGAACTTTAACCTAATGGACTCACAAGAGTCACACAGTCCACAGGATTTAGGTGCAATTTCTTCTTTTAGTGAGATTACAACAAAAATGGAAGCAGTCAGTCCTCTCCCTATACTAAGCATTCTTTGACAAGGACTCTTCTCCTCAGACCTCATGAACCTGTAATGCTATATGAAGCCCTACCGAACTTTTCTTCTCCTTACTTTCGTAGGTTGATCAAAATGCAGCTCTTGGAAGCTTCTTTCTAAAGCCCCAGATAATAAACTTAGTTTAACCAAACTCTCAAAGATGCTAATGGAGGTAATTCAGTTAGTGAAGAACAAAGCTAAAAAGCAGGTAAAAATGGACATAAACCATCACTAACTGGTTACAATAAGACATGTCCTCTGCAGTGGCCGGATGCACTGCTAGGAAGGTGCACCGTATCTGGAGGCAAATCACACACAATTATATCAAAGGTTACAGCCTAATACAGGTGGCAAAAAAATGCAATTAGCTGGAACTCTCTAAGCACCAGGGACAATGCTTTCTGAATAGCACAAAATAAGTGACCTAAAAATAAGAAGCTTCGACTAAAAACTGTGGTCATTCAAAACCACTACACTGAAGGGTAAAGGAACCAATGCTGGTGTCGTTCATCTCCTTATGCTTAGGATGAGGCAGGCTCTTCAGGAAGTTTTGACATTATAAGGCAAAATAAGAATAATGAACATACCCTCTAGTTTTGCCATCTACTATTTTAATACAGGTATAGTCCTAATGCCAAGAAAATGCATCCTACTATATGTGACTTCACCCTACCATTTCATTCACATTAAATTTATAAATGTATGCTACAGCAGATTCTAATGGATCTTCTGCCATTACACACAGTCCCTTAGATTTTTATTTTAAATCAGCTCCTGCTTTTCTAGGAGTTAGTCTAGTATAAAGCTTACTTTCTGATATGCTTTGGAGGACAACAGCTGGGAAGATGTTATCACACATTATATTGCCCATTTTTATTGGTTAAGTATCACAGAGGTTTATGCAAAACATATTCTGAGAGAGGAGTCACAGATCTCTATCATTTAACTAGGAAAACTCTTTTCTTGTATTCACTCAGGTGTTTATCAGGATACAGCAGTTTGGTAATTGCTGAATTCTTTTCCACTTGTTTCCCTAGCCTGTCAAGGTAACAGCCCAATGGTAACGTTTACACAGGTGAAATAATAAGATGTCAAAATATGAAGTCTGCAGCACCTGAGTGAACAAAGAACATAAAGGAGGCCTTTCTCACATTCCTTCTCCTCCAACAAAGCAGCTGCAGCTTTTGCACTTTGCTAAACTCCCTCCACCAGCCCAAGACTTGCCACCACTGGCCGTGGGTGAGCACATGGCTGTGGGTTTCAGCTGATGGACACAATGAATGGCTTGGAGTTCATCTGAAATGCAAAAAAAATAGGGAGCTAATTTTGATAGGAGAATGAGTTTAAAGGTCTCAGGAGCAGGCAAAGAACGTAAGCAAAGAGACAGGAATGAGACAAATTATTATGAATGTTCTGAAAAAGAAATTACAAAGCTCCTCAGGAAGGGGAAGGTTATGTGAGAGTGAGGACAGGGGAGGAAGCAAGGGAATGCACTGGCAAAAAACACTTCTGAAAAAGCACAGCTAAGGAAAAACAGGGTAAGTTTACAGTTGTCCTTTGCAGATGAATATTCTATTCCCTCTATTATTAGTTTCTTTAATATTTTTTCATTGGCCTCAAAAGAATTCTTGAAGTTCTTCGAGCCTGCCACTATGACATAGAGTAGATAGGAGAGAGAATCCCACAAGTGACAGGATCAACATCACAGCTTATAATCATATTCCATCAACAGCCTGAAAAAGATTTCACCAGGTCTTTCTTTTGACTTGCTAAAAGCCAAACAAATGAAAACCAGCTACTGTCCTAGAAAGGCGGAACCTACGAACAGCAGCAGCAGCCCAGTAAAGTGTTATTTGGCTGAGAAAATGACCAGAGATTGAGAAAAACCAGTTCATCTTCAATTTACCAGTTCACTGGTCTCTACGTGTCAACACTCCTGGTATGTTTATTAAGCCAACAACCAGTCTTGCAATCCATTAGCTACATCTCTTCAATTTCTTGTGCTGAAATGTGTAATTAATTTTGTGTGGTTGCTACATTATTTGCTCAGCAGTCACAACAGCTAATCTGTTTCTGTGTTCTAGTTAGCTAGCCTGGGAATCTCTGTGTATGTTAGTCATCTAAAGCTAAGCGAGTTATTGACATTTAGAGGCACCACAAAAGACTCTTGTAACTCCAAAAATCTGTTCCTGTAAGTACTTTGAAACAGCTGACCTCAATGCAGGCAACTGCATGAGTCAAAAAGAAAACAGAGTGAGAGAAGGCTAGCTGGAAATTTCAACCATCTTGTCATCTCACAATTCCTGATGTTACTGTAACTCTTCCAGAAATATACCATGAAAATCAGGCAAGTGTGAACAGGTGTGTGGTGTATTTTAAACCCCTGTCAATATCCTGGTTACTGAGCTGGAATCCCCAACCGCCTAAACCCTGTGACCTTGGGGGGTGCTCCCTGAGTTACTCAGTTCAATAGGAACCATTACTACCACCTCCATTATCCATGGCATCACCTATGCATCAAGACAACACTCATCCTGGTTTTGGAAACAGCTTTGCTCTTCTCCTGGGTTAAGAACCACACAATATCCTTGACAATGAAGTCAGTCTGTGACCACCTGACCACTTCCAGAAACCCCTTCTACCAGCCAGTGACTGCCAATGCAAATGTCACACCACAGTATGGATGTAACTCCAAAACCAGTCATGGATGGCAGTACAGTTTGGAATACAAAAGGAATGTCTACACTTCAAGGCTCAATACAGACCACTGAGCTGGATATACAACCAATATGAGTTCCATCACCACAGAATGCAGGCACTCCTGATACATGAAACGTGTCCAAACATACACTTGATCTTATAAACATCCATATGTAGATTTCAAGTACAAGCAAAATCTGCATTTTGCATTGCTGCTATTCTTTCAGCCGGGGAAAATGAGTTAGGATAAACCAGGAAAAATATGAGAATACAGAGAAAAAATAGGAGAGAATGTTGGGTTTGGATTATATGATGTAAGTACAAGCAATTTTACTGAGATTTACATCTTATTAAAACAACAAAGTGGAAGTATAACCGAGAGCCTGAACCTAAAAATTATCAAAGTAGGATTCATTATGTGGATCGGCCAAAAGCTGGGCATATAAATTCTCCTTTATACTTAGGCATCCATTCTAAGCCAGTCATTCCACCTCTTTCTGTAGCCAGCCATTCCAAAGGCAACCTCATTCTGCCTTATGGAGAGCACTTGCTTTAGGATGGCCCAGGGAGGCATCTAACTCTCAGAGGGCTAAAATCACACAACAGGAACCTGAGGGTTGCTATTGCTGTGGCAGTCTATCACTCCCCTAATTTCCCTATATGACTCCAAGGACACAAAAAAAGCCTACAGCCATTCAGAGGCATCTGGGA
>VYZT01013231.1:27809-113008 GCA_013400735.1 Pomatostomus ruficeps | reverse complement strand
GATGATGAGAAACAAAGACAAAATTTCTAGTGTCTTCCCCTCCCTCCCACCCTTTTTCCCTAGGCTCAACTTGACTTGTTAATTGCCAGTTCATCTTCTTCCTCACTACACCTTTACATGCTTTTCTTCTCTTTTTAGGAGGGGCAAGAAGCACAGCATAATTCTGAGGACCCAGCTGTCAGTAAGAGTCCATGCCTGCATTGGTAAGTTAAGTTCCACATGTCTGAAAGAGAACAAATAAACAGAATTAATTTCCAAGCAGCAAATCTGGGGAGAATGAATCAGACTTGGCTGTGTTCCGAATTGACGATAATGGCCAATAAATTGATTTTATTGTTTTGTTTGTTGCATGCTGAAATTAGGTTGTATTAGCTACACTACCCTTAAAACATGTTTAAACATCCCAGGGAAGTATGGCATTTGACAGTGAAGTCAGATGGTTGGCTGGTGCTTTGAAGAATCTTCAATTATCTGTCTTGTCACAGCCTTTGTGAAAAAGAGAAAAAGACTGTTCTGGATTGGGAATGGGATCTAAAGAATTGTTGGCTGACAGCTAACTGCTGTATTTTAATAGCATATAAAGTTTATTACTTCACATCTTGCAGATGGTCGCATATTTGTCATTATCACAGTGTCAGTATCTCAAAAACCCTGGTTCAAACAATGCTGTCACAAGGAAAAGCCTAATGAAAGTCATAAAGTGCGTGTCAAAAGAGCTTTAAGGTTGCGTGAACGGAGGCTGATGTTCTGGGATGGCGTTAATGTATTCTCCAGCATTCTACAGAGCAGAGTGTTTCACTGAGTGTCAGTGGCAAAGCTAATGCTCATATCCTGGTGATACTATGATAGATTTTATGGGAGGCTGGTTTAAAAAAAAACCAACAGAAATCCTGTGTGACTGTGCCAGAGTTGTTTTTAGCTTCTCCGTAGTAGATTCAACACTCTAGTATGTTTAACTTATTGTTGATCTTGCTTCCAGAGATCATAGCTGAAGCCTTGATATAGAGATCTCTTCCTTAAAGAGATGAGAGAAAGTCAATGTTTTGTGTCATTTCTAAAGTGACATTGCTTTTGGAGGATTCAGGCTTTAAATACAGCTAAACGTTTTCCCCTGCCCCCAGGATATGTTATGAAATGGCATTTCTGAGAATTTGAACTGAGTATAAGCAACCTACAGAATTCCTCAAATACCTCTCATTGAGAATGATTTCTAGGCTGCCTTGTGCAGGAACAGTTTCTCCTCTACTACCAGTGACTTGAGGAAGAACAGTAGAGCAAGCCTACGTGTTAAGTGTTAGAGAAGGAACAGAGATGATGCAAAGTCTAAACTGGTTTTATAAATGTGAGTGAAATTAAGAACAGCTTGGAGAATATTGTTCTTGTTAGGTCTGGAAGTATATTTGGCAAAACAGACCAGTGCAGCAAGACAAGATTTGATAAGTTTCCCGGATTGAGGTTTTATAAAAAGAATTTTCATGTATTTTTTTCTTCTCCAGAGTGCAGCCATTGAGGAATTGGAGCACACAAGGTTCTGAGCTTCAACATGTGGTTGCATTGTTATTATCTGTTTTCATTCAAGCTTACTGTGGGAAATTAGGCATATTACTGTGCATGTGTCTTAATTGTGCCTGTATGAAAGTGTATTCCCTTGTCAGGTGCTGTTGGTCTCTGGCAGCAGTGCTGCATTCAGCAGTGAGTACAGGGGAAGCCAGGCTGCAAAACTTGAGTCCAGATTTCAAACTCAGAGAGAAGAGGTGTGTTTGGACATGGGCTTTTGGCTTGGTTCATTATAGGTAGAAAAGCCAAATGCAAGTTCTGGTTCTAATTTCTATCCCCCCTGCTGAAGTTTAGATTTTTGGGGTAAGTTTTTGTTTCAGCCCATAGCTTGATGTAATGTAGTTTCTTTTCTCTTATTTTCTTTTTCATTTTTGCATATCAAGGTTGTCTTGTTTTTTTGGTATGGGATAGTTTGAAAGAGTCAGGGAACATTCTATGTTTCTTACTACTGGTACTCTTTGGAGAGCTGTGCCTGGCAGTTGAACCTGCCACAGAATAAGAGGGTTATTTCACTGGCACACTGCTTGTCTTCGTCTTGTGTATGTGTGCACATCAGCTGCCTGTTAACGTCTCTTTTGAAAGGCAAGCATTAGGCTTAGAAGTTCAAAGATGTGTTACATATTTGGAGTAGAAGTCAGGAGCTAGAGGAGTCCAGGATGGTGTTATGTGGAGTAAAACCGGCATGCTTTGGGTGTTTTCTTTCAGTCTTCATGGTATCCATGGAAAGCATTTTGGTTAGCAATGTCACTGACTCTGCAAAGTCCCCAACAGGTAGCTAGGGCTGCTTTCTGAGAAGATGTGGTTTATTATGTCATGACATTTCTGTCATCTTTGTGTTCAGCGTTTTACTTTGCTCTCAAGAGCTGATAGGTGTAAAGAAATAGCTTTCCTGCCATGAACTCTCCCATTTCGAAGTTGGATCAATATTTTTTTCCTTCTTCCTAACTCATTGTACTTTTAAATTGTGGGAAATAACAAAAGTGTTTATGTTCAGATGTCCAGATAAAGTTTTCCATCGTTAGTGACTTCAAATCTCTGGAGAATTCATTGGGCTTCAGTGTCAGAGGATGTATTGACTGCAGGCCAATATTTTCTGGGACTTGGGAAGACTTAGCGAGTCCCATGTCAAGTGGGGTAGGGTTTTGTTTTTTTTTAAGTAGAGCAGGGAAGGAATAATACTTAATAACTTGAGCGCAGAAGTTGTGGTGTTTTCTACCCTGTTAAATGTGAGTCCCTCTTAAGTACCTTAATTTAATCAATTCATACTTTCTCTTTTTTAACTCTCAATTTTAGTTCATTTCTTGTGTTCCTACTAAGGACTTTCAGCATGAAGGAAGAAATTTTCTTTTAAATGTTACTCTATTTCTTTTCCCATTTTGGCTTCATCCTAATTAAACTATCAGGATTAATTAATAGCTAATACATTTAAGTATACATACAAACTTCAACATTTAGAATGTTTTTTTATAATGAAAGAGCATTGTTGAAACCAGTTCTGTTCAGAGAACATAACTAATTGAAAATCATAAATGTAATTTTGTACTTGTTGATGTCCAAAGACCTTAGTGGAGGAATCACAGAATCATAGAATAGATAGGGCTGGAAGGAACATTAAAAATCATCTAGTTCTAACTCCCTGCCATGGGCAGTGATCCCACCCACTCGAACAGGTTGCTCAGGGTGTCATCCAAGCTGGCCTTCAACACTTCCAGCGATGGGGCATCTACAGCTTCTCTGGGCATCCTGTTCCAGTGCCTCACCACCCTCACAGTAAAGAATTTCTAATTTAAGTCTGCCCTCTCTCAGTTTAAAACCATTGCCACTTGTCTTGTTACTAGACATACAAGAAGTTGCTCTTTTTTAAAAGCTCCCTTTGATTACTGTAAGGCTGTCTCCGTGAAGCCTTGTCTTCTCCAGGCTGAACAGCCCCAGTTCTCTCAGTCTTCCCAGGAGAGGTGACCGGAGGGCTGAAGCATCTTTGTGCCCTCTAGACCTGTTCTACCAGGTTCCTGTCCTCCCTGTACTGGGGACGCCAGAGCTGGATGCAGCACTCCAGGTGGGGTCTCGCAAGGGCAGAGTAGAGGGGCACAGTCCCCTCACTCACCCTGCTGACCACGCTTTTGATGCAGCCCAGAACATGGTTGGTCTTCCAGGCTCTGAGTGCTCCTTAAATCAGATAGTGTCAACTGCAGGGTTTTTTTCCCACAAGCTTTCAAATTTGACCTTTTATTCAAATCACATTTATTATAAGTTACTACCCTTGTGGGAAAGGTCTTTTTAGTATTTTTGGCAGCCATATGACTTTGTATTCAGTTGTGTCTTAACATTATTTTAGTTTGTAGATATTTAACAATTACGGAGCTCAGCTGAAGCCTTGATAAAGTCTAATGTAAATGAGAATATAACTATAGAGAGTGAACACCAACAGTGTCAAAAGTTTTAGCCCCTAAAACTAAGTGGAAGGGTTTAGTCAAAGCAACATTATGACATTGAAGTTTTAATGATCTTTACCAGCTCCACTTTTCCTGCAGAAGGATTTTGTTTAACCGTTACGTCCTTTGTTGGGCACTTCTGTTTGTGGCTCCTGCTTCATTTGTTTGTTCATTGCTTTGTAGTTTTTTTCTGAAAATGTGACGTGATCTCTGAGAGAAAAGGCACCATTTGCTATTATATCTATGGACACTGTATTTAGCCCAAGAGAGCCCCATGTCTTCTTCTGAAATGCTTATGCCTGTGTTGTTAAATCAGGAGTGTTGCAATCAATGCTGAGAATGATGTTTGGACCGGGATCCATGTCAATGAGTTAGAATGATTCTGCCAAAAGAATTTTGATATAGGCTTCAGTTGTTAATACAATGTAATACAAGAAGAATGCAAATAACAAAAGTTGATGTGATTCTGAGTGCATGTATTGACCTGGGATTACTTAGAGTACTGTGGCTTGGAAGGTCAGCAAATGTTGCAAGGAGTATTTAAAATTTTACTACCTTTCTGTGTCAGTTTATTATTAAAAAAACCCAAAAACTCCAAACCAAATAGAGCAACAAAACCAACCAAAACACATACCCAGGACCCCCAGTCGATTATTTAAAATGCTTTTACACTATACATTTTTTTATGGTTATATCTCTCTCCTGTATTTATGCAAAGTCTTTCTTTTATCTGCCAATACATTAAAAATAATTTGCATAGATATTTGTGTATATTACATTTCATAGCTAGAACCAGTGAGGGCCCTAAACAGAATCCAAGTATATTATTACAGGAGTCCTGCTGAATGTATAATATAGCTTTGGTATTAGTTGTTATAACCACTTCATAATCCAGTTCTGTTGGCTCTTGCATGTGAGCAGATGCAGAGTCACCTCCGCAGTGGATTATTCCCAGCTCCGGGACACAAGGGCTGCTGTGCCGCACACTGGCTCTTTCGAGCCCCTACTATCGGGGCATCTGTGCTAACCAGCAGAGTTAGCACCAATAACCCAGCCTTTCCACAGAGCTCTTGGGATTATCTTTTTGATATCCCCTTGCTCCTGATATCATTTATGAAATTTAGCCATAAATATCTTCGTGAGCCCGTATTGTTCTGGGATACCTGAGGGAAGCTGTAAGCGGGTTGTAACCAGGGGGCTAGTAGAAGCCAGCTGTTTTCATTTGTCCTGTAATAGCTGAGCTATGCAGCTAGTCCTTTTTTCCACGTACAGTTTTCCCTTCTGTTATCCATTATGTGGACTTGTTGCTTGTGTTAGAGCAGATATGATTAGATTCTGCAACTCTTTCTGCATCTATTGAACCTTCTGGTAGGACCTCAAGCACGTGGAGGGACAAGTTCCTCCCAAGTGGAACCACTGTGCTTTCACAAAGACAAAATCCTGTCTGGAGTCTGTGACTGTACCTGGCCCTTTGTTGCAGAGAAGTTGAGATACATGGACTGAAGTGGGGGGGGGAAAAGTGGGTTTTCCTCTTAAGAGTACGGCATTGAAGTGTTGAAAAATCAGTGCTACTATGGTTAAGGCATTTCTTTCTCTGAGAACAAAGTTGCACTTGTGCCTACAACCCATGTTCTTGGTACTGTCTCACATGAGATGCTTCTCCCCGCAAATATTACCCCATTTTATCTTTCTGGCATATGTGCATCTGCTGAGTGCTGACTGCTGGAGTAGGTTTTTCATGGCCATGGACAATGTGAAGTTCCTCTAGTTCATGCTTTAAAACCTTGTTGCTTTGCTTTGTTCTTTTAAGGGAAGATAACTTATGGATTTTAAAATAAACAGCTTTCTTTTGATAAGGGAGTTTCTGAACACACTAAGAAAAGGAGTCTTATTAAAAAAGCTTTCCTAAAGGAAGCTTAGTTGTGGGACTGTGAGCTCTTCATTTGGGCAAGTAGTGATACATTCCAAAGAAAGAGAGGAACTTTGGGTTGTTTGAAGGACATTTTACAGTTTTATGTTCAGTGCTAGGCATTCCTAATAGAAAACATTTTCAGTTTGAGAGAGGAAACATGTGGAGAGCATTAGCAGTTCAGTAAAACGTGCAACCAATTCGGATTTAATTTAAAGAGAACAAAAGAGGTGCCTTGAGAATTTGTCGGAAGCGCTGTGGTTTTGCCTTCTTTGCACTGATGGTAACAGGAGAGAGAGAGAGGTGAGTTGAAATTGCTTTATCGAATATCTTCTTAGCATAATTGGGACCAAAAAGACTGTGATTAATGGATTTAACGGTGCTACACAGGGATCTTGCATGCATTATGGATTTGTAATCGTGATATGCTTCCTATGGCTCTTGCTGTAACTTGGTAAAAGTCCTGACTTAAATGAAGATAAAAAACAACATGCTTATTAGATGTAAACTGACATCACACAAATTGAAAAAACCTGAGAAGGAATGCCAGCACTCGGGGGGAGTTTTTTAAGGGTTAGGCTTTTTTAAATAGAATAATTTGAGTTCTAGTTAAGACAGTGCACACAGTACTTACTGGGGCCTGCATCCAGATGTGATTGGAGATATCTGGTTCAGCACTCTTTGAGTGAAATGTGAAATAGCTGCAAAGGCTGTGATAAAAATACCTTTTTCAGCTTTTAGGATTATTTAAATTTTCTTTCCTGAGAATGTGGAACACAGATGCTCTAAGTAAAATCCCCTGGTTCCCAGATCAGATTACTTTGTTAAAAATCTATCCATATAAATAACTTGTGGTTTTGCTTTAAAAATGTACATCTCTTTAAATTGAAATGTTAGATTTCTGTTGTAGTCCTTGTGCACGTGTTTAGTCAGCCTCCTTTGTGGGGATGAACCAGGGTACTTCCCCGTAACCTCTGATTTACCTTCTGTTATCTCACTGAGAAGCATCTGGGCCAGTCCTGTAGGATCTCAGAAGTTGTTTGAGACAAAGGTAGATTTCCAAGGTTTGTCCCTACACATTTAATTTAAATTATGATACTTAAAATGGATTTTGTAGCAAGAAGGACCAAGAGGCTGCAGAGCAGGTAAAGCCTCCAGTAGCAGTGGCATTTTCACATTAAAGTGGTAGATTCTTGCATTAGATGGGCTTGTTCCAGATTGGAAAGAACATCTGTGGGGCATGCTAGTGGGATGCATTTCTTGTCTTGGGAAGCATTGTTTTAAAATGTGAAAGCTTATCTGACTCAACTCACACTGGGAAGTACTGCAGAAATCATGTGAAATGTATTTGAATTGGGATATCCTCTTTCTGACCCTTTTTTTTCCCTGACAACTTTCCTCCTCTTTTTTTTTTTTTTTTCCATATGTAAAAATCTGCAAGGAAGATGGAATCTACTTTTGACTCTGAATACATAGTGAGATTTGAAAGAAGTCTTTTTTGTAAACAAAATAAAGCAATAACAACAATTCCTCAATTGTCTTCAATGATACCATAAATGAAACCATCTCCTCGTAAAGCCAGGAAGGAAAATTATTATGATACTTTGCTTCCCACTCCCGAACAGAAGTCAATTTAGACTTGTTTCAGATTTTTTTTCCTAAAGTAATTATAATGTATCATATTATCAATACTTGGAATTTTTTAAAGTGGATTCTTTTTTCTGCAATCTAAGCATGGTTTTTTGATGATTTAAAAAAACTCTATAAAAAATAAACTGTTTATAGCTGCTTATGATGGACTCCTCTGAAAACAGCTGGTAACAACAGTTGTATCTACGTCAATGAGGTCAGTGCTATTGATAGCACATCGATAGCTGTTGATAGTTTTCATATAGTTTCCCTTTCTAGCTGTTTGCACTTCCCACATACTTTATAGAGAAATGTATTGACAGACAAAGCAGTTCTTCTTATGGTCAGTGTTCAGACTGTCAAACTCATTTTGCTGTTGTACTGAAGTACAGCATGTTCAAGACCTTAATTAGGGGGAAAAATCTTAAGTTCATATTAAGTATCTTGAAATAAATCAGTGTTACATTTGGAAGGGAACAGAATTATTTGTTTCCTGCCTCCATGTAAACCTGCTGTATATGGAAGATCTGAACCAAACAAGTGAATTGGATTCAGATTAGTTATCTTGAAACAGTCCAACACTCTCTCGTGTTTTAAGCTTTACCCTGCAGAACTTACGACAGTAAAACAAAATTAAGGATGAAAACCATGGAAGAGAAATTCGAAGCTGCTACTTGAAAGCTGTGGGTGTGGAATAGGAAATGTTGGTATTTCTATGTGATGTTGTTCTCAGCCCGACCTCTGATTTAGCGTTGTTTGTAAGGAAGGCAGAGGAATGCTGTTTTTGCTGAAGTGGAATTAGGCTAAATATAGTTCCATCCTCTCTGAGGTGTTCTAAGATGCATGACCTGTACACGTAACGTAATAAAAAGGAAAAAGGGGTGTTAGTTCATAAAACAGGGAATCATGCTTCTATGGAAAGGAAGCTTTCCTTCTCATCAAAATTGATCATTATATGTAAGTTTTTGATGCCTTATGATGGTTTATTTCATGTTAGCTTAAAAAAGGAAGTGTATGTGTGTCATTGAAATGCAAGGTCAGGAGATACATGTTTGAACATTGTCAGATTGATTATCTTTAAAAATAGCGTAAGCAAAATGTGCAAACTTGTGGTCAATGATGCTTCAAACAAATGTCACTTGCTAACTTTCTCTGAACTTGATGCAAGTTCGGGTATATGGGTATCATACTTCAGACCAGGGCTTTGTTGTTCCAGTCCTTATACTTACTGAAAGGAAGGATAAATTTTGTTACCATTGGAAGATTTCGCTGTGGAAGATGATATAAAATACATGTGGTTTTATAATGCTGTTCAACTGATTTTTCATATGGTTTAATAAGTTTTTTCCCACAATAATATGTAATGATAAATACACTATCTCATAGTTCAGCAGGCAAGAAGTAGTTGCTCTCTGTTGATGATTTTCATCATGGCTTTCAAGTAGCATGTACTGTTCTTTCCTTGCCTTCAGCTATTCTATTCTTCTTTCATTTATATTCTTTTCATCTTTTTCATGTGCAGCTGCTTTTATTTCTGTAGAAATTAAGATGATTTAATTTGTAAATTGTGTGCTTCTCAATTTATTTCTTTCATGAAAGAAATACTTCAAAGACTGAGGAGTTTTATTTAAATAGGTGGCAGAGCACCCTTATGTAATATATGTTGTTTTCTCTGAGACTGTCAAGAGAGATACGCCAAATGGACCCAGTCTGCAGAATAAAGTGTTTACTATCATGCAAAATATTGTGACAGTACCTCTGGAAGCATTTAGATGAAATTCTTATCTTGGGCTCAGAACATGCCATGGTCAGATGTGGTCATGAGTGCTGGAAGAACTGCCACTCATTTTCATGATGGTTTTGTACTTGTATGAGCTTGATAAAATTGAGGACATCATGGTGTCTCTGTGTGGAAAAGGGGAAGAGAGAGATAGCAATATTTAATAGGCAATGTTACGTAATGTGGAAAACTTGTTTTATTACATGACTTTTCATGTCTTCAAGTGTTTTTAATTATGATATGTCCTTTCCTGGGTGTGGGGGTTTTGTTTGGAGGGGAGAAGGAGCGTTTGTTTGGTTTTAGTGTTATTTTTTGGTTGGCTGGTTGGTTAGTTTTCTTGTGTTTTTTCATGTGCAGCGTCTGTATTTTAGTAATGATAACAGCTTCTTTAAGGCTTTCTTTTCCTGCTTATGACTCAACAAGTCACAAAAAAATTTAGGCCACAAAGAGGTAAAGTTACAACCTCTTTATTTAGAACCCCAGCAGTTCCTGTGGCTGATCAGCAAGCTATTGTAAGATGTAGGATGTCATAAGCTAAGTCAATTCATATTTAGCGGTTTGAGATAACTGGTATGTATGAAGTTATAGATCAGGTTTCTTTTAACCTTTCAGACATTAAATATTTAGCTCTGATCTTACTATTAAAACATGAAGAGGAGTATGTTGGTAAACTCTTTGCTTAAAAAAAGGCCCTGTTTCTGCAGGTTTCTTTTTCCCTGTGGCTGTCCACAAGGTTTACATATCAGTTTTAAGGGCCAGTTATAACTCCAGAATGTCCTAAACTGGCATATCAAGTTAACTTGTTTTTGTGTTGGGGAGTAAAATACAAATGTTAGATGTCTTCCTTGCTTCATTCCATAATCCTAAATTTAGGTTCAATGGACACTTAAAAGCCTATTTAGAATCAAATGCCTCTGGAGACATTTGCTTTCCTCTTGACTTTGTGGGAAATAGAGACAGCTGAGAATGTGGAAAGCTTCTCATCAGGTTGGGCAGGAGCAGAGGCCTGGGACTGATCTCACCTGTGCCCAGGGGCTGGGGTTTTCCTCAGCCCTGCCAGCAGCAGAGCTTATTCTGCAATGTGTGGGGGCTGCAGGAGCTCTTCTGGACGGGGAGGATGGTGATGATGCCGGCAGGATGGCAGCCAGCTGTGACTGCCTTTCTGCTGCTTTCAGAGCATGCATGAGTGCTTCCTTGTAACTGCATCAGAAATACTTCAGGAGGCTTCCTTAACTTTTTTTTTTTTTTTTCCCCCATGCTGATACACTGAAATGCCTGGTGCTGCACTTAGGAAAAATTTGTTGTAGAAAATGTGGTCATGTTTGCATGAAAGGTCTAGCACCATAAGCAACTAATCAGAAAACCTTTATCAAAACACTCACAAGGGAGTTCTGCCATGTTATTCTCTTCAACAACAGTATATTACAACTCACTAATTTTTATTAATACCTATATGTTAAAATTCACCGTTTATTAAAAATACTTGAGAACCAGAAAGAGTGGGTGAGCAAATAAAATCCGCCCTACATATTTATTGGAATACCCAGGTACTACTGCAGTATTCTCAGGGGTGGTGTAACCTGGGAAAACGGAGCTACAAGGATAGAGCTCCTTAAAGCCCTTGGTGTGAGCACATGCTGTGCTTTTGACACAAGGAGAGCTCCTAAAAGCCTCGGTGTGAGCACATGCTGTACTTTTGACACAAGGTGAGTACCCGTGGTGAGTAACAAGCATCTATAGTGACCCTAGACAACATACTCCGGGGTCTCCTGGATTTTCACCCTGAGGTTAGTGGTCTCCACATTGCTGTCACCATGGTCTTCCTGGTTTACAATGTGCACTGCAGGTGTTGTGTGTTGTCGTCTCTTCTGTACAGTGTATGTTTCACGCTGACATTCAGTCATTTGCAGATCTTTACTAGGACTTTGGGCAGAGTTTTTCTAACCCAACAGCTGTGAGATTGAATCTTTTTGTTTCAAAGTCACTAAAATGCATATAATTTGGTACTATCTAGCAGGATCTGAAGGACCATCTGTGGGTTGGCAGTACTTGTTTGACTAGCTGCCTGTTACCTTGGAGTGCTGGGTACTGTTTCCAGCTGGCCCCTGGGGATGCTTGTCACGAAGGCAGAAAGTGGGAGCAATTCAAACACAGAAATGCCCAAACAGTTTCTAAATTTTTCAGTAGGAAAAGACAAAACAAAAACCTAAAGAGAAAAATAGAAGGTGCTATGCAGAAAAAGTGTTTTTGCAATTGTGTCTGTTTTGTGAAGACTGAGAATCCCTAGTCTTATTCTTAAAAAGCAAAAAAACCCTCAAACTACAAAAAAATTGAACACCCAGGCCTTAAGAGAACCCTCTAATGCAAAAAAACCCCTCCAAAGGCAACAAGAAAATGTCATGGATTTAGTTCTTCCCTCATTTCTTTGTGGCAGGAAAGCGGTAAGATCCTTGCAAGTCTTTTTTCAGCTGCCAGGTTGCTTCAAGTCATCGGGCAGAGTTATTTGTTCTCATGTTGCTTAAATTGCTTTGAACGATGTAGGAAAGAACTGTTTCCAGGTGAAGATGTGCTGCTGTACCACTGCCGGGGTGCTCTGGTTGTCAGGCTCCTACTGATGCCAGGCGCATGGCTCTGCCGCTGCATCAGCCACTGGGCCTCGTCTGTCACGGGGAGCAGAGCCAGCCTAGAGGGCACATCGGAGCATCTCAGTTTTGTTCCTGCCCTGAATTGCTCTTGCTCCGTTGACCATAAAGGGAATAGATTAGGGAGAGGAATTGCCTAGTTGAGAGGTACATGTACAGTCCATTGTCCACTTCTGGTTTCTGTCTTCAGAGTCCTGATAGTCATTCTCAAATGACAGCAGCTTTTCTTTGAAGTTTGGTTCCTTGCCAAGCTCTGAATATAGTTGCACTGATTTCTTTTTCCTAGTTCCTGTCAGGATCTAATACATAATTTGTATACATAAATTTACTTACTGGAATAACTCCTCTGAAGTTATAATGTAAAGAAATTTGTTAAGAGCAAGTAAAATTCAGGGATTCAGGCTGTGAACTACCTCTATTGGCTCTAAGGCCTATTGTATAGGTGGAAGGAAATGGAGAGGGAGTCTGCTCTGCACGTGTACTGAAGGCTTTGCTAAGATTGACACAGAAATTATCAACATTGGAGCACAAGGTTTTCTGGGAAAACCCTTGTCCCATAGGGTGGTTTGGGGTGAGAGTTGGTCCATTTGACCCTTATGAAACACCAGTCTTGCACTCAAATGAGATGGTACTTTTTGATAGCCAGTTTCCTGGGGATCAGATGTCTTTAACTCTCCTCTTCCTGGGAGAAGAGGAAAGTTAAAGACTTTTACTCTGGTCTGTCTGACATGACCGCCCTCAGAAGAAGCAAGGAGCTTCCCGTGTTGCAGGGCCTGCTGTGTCATGTGCCAAGCTGCGGATGCTGAAGAGGAAGATTTCTTTTCATTTTGTGTCTCTCCCGCTGCTGCTGTTCCTTTCTGGCACTGCCTGCTCTTCTTCTGAGCCTGATGCCCTGCAGCTGGCAGCTTCCAGAGGCGGCTGCCGCCTGCCTGTGCCGCCTGTTGACGGATGGGTCGGGGTCAGGCGGTCAGGCAGCCCCAGCACTGCACGCAGGCTGTTGCCCTTCCCTGCCTTTGCGGGTCGACTCAGCTGTGCTTTGGCATTCAATGCCCAGCTGGAAAGATCTTTTCTGCATTTCCTAAGAATAATAAGGAAAAGGAGGAGAAAAGTCACTTTGTGGGCTGTAGCTGTACCTTCCTTCTCCCCCCCTGAGAAAACAAGGGATTTGTTTTCAGGGCCGCTGAGGGTCCTGGGCATCTAAATAAGATACCTTATCAGAGGTGGCTGTGGCATATGTCAGCATTCACCCCTTTTGCCCTGTCTTGTTGGTAGATAGTGAAATTGTGACTTACACCTGTCAATTCTGCCTTCTTGATATGACAGCCAGCATTACAGTGACCTGACTACGTCCCTGGGACCTCTTTATATCTGCCTGTACTGCTGCTGTTTACATGCTTGCATATGCATGACAACATTGCTTTTAATTTTTCTCCTTTTCTTACCTCATTGATAGTACATGAAATGTATCACAACCTTAGTACTTCTTAGCTGGGTTAGCTTGTTTCCTTGAGGAAGAAAAACAGTAGCACAGTTTGGATGAAGAACCCAAATTCCTATCTGCCTACCCTTTCTTTTCATGAATACTTTGGGGTTAAGTAACATCAGAATTATGCAGGGAACCTCTTACATTTGCTTTCATCAACCTCTCATTTCAGAATAAAAGTAGCTGTTGTGGATGGAGCATTTGCTTGCACATGTGTGTTTGTCATTTTAAGCACCATATCCGATTTGGAAGTTGAGTGTTTTAGTGTTACAGGGAGGTTTCTTGGCTGATTTAAACTGCTGTGGATCCCTGCCTTCAGCATTCATCCCTGCCTTTGTCCAAAGCTGTGGTCTGAGCAGCTGTGTCCATCTCTTTCTGTTGGTCTAGTGCTTTTACAGTAATCCCGTGGTCCTCATGGGACAGTGGGAAATGTGTGTGCAACTGAGAACTTGGCATCTTCCCCTGAAGCTGAGGCTCCTGAAGCGCTGCCTTATGCCTGACAAAGCAGGCAGCTTACTTGTGGCTTTCAGAGCTTTTAATCGGACTGAACAAAACACATGCTGGGGAACAAGGTGATGTTCATGTTCTGTGGATTTCTCACATGTGCCCCAAATGACTAGATTAGTTTTTCCCTTATGAGGTAATTAGGATTATGTTTCTCAGGCTCACTTCTTTGACAGTCTTGGTCAAAAAATAAGGAGATGAAATTTCTTGGAAAAATGAGTTTTGTTGAGAATGGGTATTTCTTTTCCATTTTGATTCCTAAGACTTTCATTAAAGACCTGTTAGTGAATAGCCCAGTTTTCTGAATCTTACGTTTATTGTTCCACGTTCTCTTGAGTTTTGTAGCTGCCTGGTACTTTGGCTGCTCTGAACTACACAGGTAGGAAGGCCATATTATGCTGCTTATGTTCACAGAAAAGGAATGAACACCTCTGGACAGCTGCAAAACAAATGTTGGTTAGAGACACTTGATTCTCTGCTTTCAGCTCTGGAAAATTCCAGCCTGGATATTTTTTTGGTTCTTTTTAGGTGCCGCCTTTCTTAAAGTGTACTTGCTCTCTGATCATCTTCTGAAACCTGAATACTGCTTCCTTTTGCAGCTGAATCACATGTGCAGTAGGGAAAATTTTAGTGTCTTTTGCCTGGGGACAACTGTGCAGGTAGAAAACAGAGGCTACAGGCAGGACCTGTGGGAGCATTCTTGCTAACAAGTGAGGTAAAAGCATAAAAACCTACTCTGTTTCCTAAAAGGAAACCACTTTCTTATCCCTAGGAACCCAGTAGAAAGAATAATACCATACCCACCCCTTGCAGCATGGGTTTGCATATTTGAAAAACTAAGCAGGTAATCACGTAGTGGTAAATAACTCCAGCATCATCAGGAAGCAGTTATTTGTGGGAAAATTGTGAATACATGGTCTCATTATTGTGCTTTGATGAAATAAAACAGACTTTCAAGCACATACAGTGTACGGGTATAGTGCAAATAAGTGCAGAACTGACTTACGTTATCCTGAATGATTGAAAGAAACTATGAAGGTGATTGCTTTATTTTGTACAGGATTATTCTGCGGAAATTAATTAGGTTATTCACAAGAGATAGCTTCTGATTGATTTTCATCCTTCCTCTTAAAAAGAGTGGGCAAGCATAAAGTGATTCACAAATAGGCTGTGGAACAAAATGGCCTTTGCTGGATCAGATCAAAGGTTCATCTAGGCCAGTTCCCCAATCCTTCTGTAGCTTTGCAACAGCTAGTTTGAGTTGCTGAAGTGAAGAATATAGAGTGACAGTATTTCACCAGAGTGTTCTCCATCCTCTGGGAGTTTCGTGCTTCAGGGACTCAAAGGGTGTCTTCAAGGTGACGTCTTCACAGTTTGTCATCCTCTGTAAATTTTCATTCTGGGAACCTACCCAGCTATGTTTGAGACACCCTTCAAACTTTTGGTGTATAGAAAATATCACAAGCATGAGTTCAAACAGTTCAACTGCATCTGGGTGAGGGAGAGGCTCTTTTTTGCTGTTGTTGTTTTATTGTTGTTGTTGTTATTTTGGACTTGAAATTTTAGTTTTATTCCCTGTAGCTGTATTGGAAAAGGAATTCCCTGTTCACCCTCAGCCTTCTGCTGAAAGCTTGGTAGCCATCTCTCTCACTTATACTCCCACACTCTACCCAGATCATCTCTTTAAGGGGTGAAAATCCCCATAAAGAATGGGACATGCCTGGAAAGTGTTTAGGAGTGGCCTAGGTGGCCAGTGCAATGGCCTTCAGTGCCAACTGGACTGTCTTCGCTGTGTTATGCTTCTTTAAAATATTTCAACAGTTATCTGCTGTGACAAGGTTGATTAATGGCAAAACCTGAAGAGCTAGAGCATTATGTATAGTGTTTGAGACTCAGGGTCTCACTTGTACTTCCTATTGAAAATGTGGCTATACAATTTCTTTAAACAGTATTTTAACGATCCTTTATTTCTTTGTGTTGTATTCTTTTTAAAATAATTCCAAGGATCATTTTGCTCTGGAGCAGCTAAAAAGCAGTATTGCCACAGAACTGTATCACCTGAGCAGCTTCTGAGTGATAAAATTCAATTCAAGGCCATCATTGTATGGAGGGTTTGTAGGATTTTAAACCCCACCAAAATACCCCCAAAATCCCTAACAAACAACCCAAACCCAAAAAAACACCACACCAAATATGTAACACTGCTCTGCACTGAATTTCATCTGTCTCTTCTATTACCCAATAAGTATTGGGTGTTCCTTTGTCATTTTTTCACAGCTGAAACTCAACTCTTACCTCCTTTGGTCATTCTACTCAAATGTTTCTCCCTTTCCACATAACATTTTTGTTCACAACCTTTATGATTGTGGTGATCAGCACAGGGCCTGTTCATCAGATCGGTTCTCTAGACTCTGAATTAAAATTTTGTAAGTATAAATTGGATGTAATTTTAGCTCTGGATTTGCTCAGGAGTTAATGAAGGTCTGAGTGTGCCCTAATACATCTCTTCTGATGTGAAAATGAAAGTGTACCCTGCTTCATGTTCAGGTGTATTGAAAGAACCAGAACTAACCCTTGTGTTCATTTTTCCAGGATGGGCTTGTCTTAACTTGAATGTGATTAATCACCACACATCTGTTTTTCATTCTAATCAAAATGTAACTAATACTTCTTTTTGCTTGCTCATCACTGATTTTTCATGAATCCATAACAGACTCAAGAAAAAGGTTTGCTGTGTTTGGCTGAAATTTGAGATCATTTGAGTAAAATTACTTGAATATCACCAGTAAATTTCAATTAATGTTATTTACTAAGAATAATGACTATAATTTGACAGAAAACAGGTCTTTGCTTTATGAGCTCATTACCTTATCAGCAATAACACCGCTCCTCTGTTGCAGCAGTTCCACTTGTTGAACTGCCAAAGGTACAGTGCTGGTAGGGTGTTTTTCTCTTCTCCCTCATGATGGTACTTTCATAAGGTTTGAACGCGAGAGTTTTCTGCAGACATTTGCTGAGGAGGTTTTCTTGTTTGGAAAGGTCCAGCAATTCATTGAGTCTGTCGATGACTTTTAATAATTAGGGTTTCAAAAGGGCCAGCGTGGCGTCCCAACCACTAATGTCATACCTTGTGTGCACATGGGAAGCAAAATGAAATACAGTAATAGCTTTCTACCTCCTGGTCAGTTTGGTGATTTAGGGGAGCTGGAGACCCTGTGTGTGTTGAGGGTTACCTAAATTCAGGTTATGGTTTCCGAGGGGGACTTGCTGAGTGCTGCCTCCTACCCCTTCGCCACATTTTGCCATCCTCTCAGCCATGGGTGCCCCTGCTAGACCGTGCTCCTTGCTGGATCACCAGAATTTAGTGGGATTACTGGAAGTGATCACAGTCTGTGTCCTGGCACAGGAAGGGAATGGACTCCATGCACAGAGTGCTAAAAGATGTTTTATACATTACTCAATTTTAACTAAAAAATATGAGCATCCCGTTTAAAATAAAATAAAATAGAATGTTTTTCAGGTAGGTGCTAAATTTCAGAAGATTAAGAGAAAGCAATCTGCATCACCTGTGCAAAATGGGAATGTATCATACAAGGCAGTAAAAATGTTCTTTTGAGGAAACTTGTTCCTTGTCCTGCTTTATATATAACATGTTTTAAATCTCCTGATCTCCTTGTCTTCCTGGTATTTTCACTCTCTGAACAGATTTTTCCCACTTTGCACCAGAATCAGTTGCATTGATTTCTGCTAGGCTCTGGGAGCCTAACTTATCTTGAAATCAGTTCCTTTATTTGTCAAATGCTCATATTTTGAAGATTTGCTTTTTTTTTTTTTTCCCTTTCTGCTTTACAGTGCCTTAGCGCTGTGCACTTCAGTCACTGATACTTGTTCACCAGCAGGCAATGTGCTGATGACTTTGGTCGCTCAGTGTTTGTGAATTCCCATTTGATACGGGTTGAAACTCCTAGAGCTGCACAGTCTGTTTTCATGTATAAATCTGTCCCACAGTGGCAAAATATGAGGATGTGAGGACAATTACTGGTGAGCAGGGAAGGCAGCTGATACACCCTGTGTACAGAGGAGATCAGTTTACCATGGAAACTCACCAAAAGTCTCTGCAAATCTGCAACATATACCAGAAATATAAAGCGACTCATGAGGTATAAGCATTGCTTTCCACAAGGAAAAAAAGAATCCTCTGCAGCTTTAGTTTTTATGCACAAGGGTGTTTATGGATGTTAATTTGAAAATTCATGCATGTTTTCAAAACTGTGCTGTAAAGAATGTGCTCTGGGAAATCAGTGCTATCTTGCACTGATCCATATTAAAGTTGGTTTACTACATCACATCTAGTAAAAATCACTTTAAACAAGTATTTATTTTCTGCTAGTCTCTATGAAAGGATTTAAGACTGGCAAGGGCATCCTCTGAGAGCAGTCCTCTGCTATCCTGCATTACATAATCTGCTCTATAAAATTCCTACGTAGTATACATGAGCATTGCAACAACCACTCCTTTTGCTTTCAGTTGCATCTAGAAATTTCTAAGTTCACCTTATAGATCTTGGATAAAATTTAATTTCTGCTAGGCCTGCAGCCCAAGATTTAATTACTGCTGAGCTGACTTGGCATCCAAAGTTTGGGAACAGCTGAGTGTGCTGAATCAGATCTTCAGCCTGTGCAAACTAATTCTTTTGTAAGTCTGCTGAGAAGCTGGTCCAGCCTGTACGTCATTTCTATCATGTATAGATGTGAAATACTGACCCTTGCTTTTGCTCTGTAGATTTTGGGTTCAAAGCAGCAAGGAACTTCCAAGGTGGAACCTGAGAGTGAAATAAAATTAAGATAAACACAGTGGGGTAGAGATCAACAGTCAAAGATTAATTAAGGTCTTGTGCTCAAATTTCAGATTGAGCATTTCTGTTCAGCAGCAGTCCTCCTTTAGGGATTCCGCTGAATGAGTTTTATGCTGAGTATATTTTCATTGCTTTAATTTTAATCAACAGAGTGTTATATGTGGCATGTGTTCATTGAATATTGACAACTCAGAAGCACTGGACAAATGTCTAGAGTGGTGGAAAGGAAGAGACCTCGAGTTTGTCTATGAATCTTGAATTTCTAAATCCAAGCAATTTATCTTGAGCAAATTATGGCACGGATTGGTGCTGGATGCTGCTGTGTTGCACTCTGCAGATTTCCAAAGGAGCAGCTGTGAAGGCAGTTAAATTCACTGAAGACTTTCCCTGGTATTCCAGTAGGGTATTTGGCACCAAAAAGGAAATCTGAGGATATAGGAATACTGTTCAGGCTACTAAGCTAACTCAAGAGGAAAAAAACCAACCAACTCATGCTTCCCCCCCTTCCCGAGGGAATGCCTGCTTCTGAGGATGAGGAATGTCCAAGTGGTGTATATATACATTACAGTGGTCTTGGTCACCTTCATATCCAAACTGAACACTTAGATTTCCTCACAGCTTTAGGAAAAAAATGATGGTGTTACTGGGAAAGCCTTCAGTGCTGCTGTAAACAGATACCTGGCTTGAAATGAAGCCGAGTTAATTCAATACAGGCTCACTCCTAGAGGACAGGTCAGTTGAGCAGAGGTAAAATACTGCTGCAAGAGACAGACAACTGCTTGGGAAAGAGATTGAAACAGAGTAAGGTAATCAGGGCGGGAGACAAACATATTGCATGACAGTACGTACATGACTCAGGCTGGATTCAACAGCAGCCTTCCTAGAGGTCTTTGGCTGTAACACCAAAAGGAAGTGTAAAAGTGGTGGAAACAAATCATTATTTCTATTATGATTTCGTTTATAAGGTACTTTCCAAATACTTGAAAAGGATAATCTCTGCTTCAAAGCATTCATTTTTGACTACAAAAATGTAGAAAGGTGTATATAGTTTAAATGCCTAATTGCCCATCCAGAAAATATTTAAAACAATTAAGGTTAAGAGTTAAACTTTCAAAAGTTAGGAACAATGGAATTACAGTAGACTTCAAAGCTTTTATTTTGGTGTATTTCAGAACTTTTTATCTGTCTATCTTTTCTTGGCCATGCAAACTGTAGAAGAAGAAAAGGCTGAATGGGGATAATTGCTTATGGAGTTTAGCTCCTGCTACTTCAGACATCTGTGTGCCTTAGATGCTGGGTGAGAAGGACCTATGCAGCACATACCCTGGGTCATGGCACACTTCTTACCATCCTGCAGGCAATGAAAGGGCAGAGGGAAGTGCTGACATGTAATCACAGCCTAGAAGTGATGGTGGGCAGTGCAATTCCCAGATGTGATGTTATGTGTTCCTTAATCAAGCATAGAAAAGAAGTCTTAAAGTTGTGTTCCGCTTGCAGAGTTTTCTGAAAAAGGCTCTTGTCAAATCTTGCAGTGTGCTGTCCAGGGCTGAGTGCAGGATTTCTGGGGAGATTTAGGTGAATCTGTGTCGTGGACTTCTTGGCACAGCTGGGACTGCCCTAATGGATGGCATGGGAAGGCTGTGGTTCTCTGTGGGAACTCATATTTTGCCAGTGGTTTTCTCGGTTATTTGCAGGCATCAGAAGTATGCTGACATTGACAAACTCAGATTTAACTTCAGGTGCTGGAGGGAATATGTGTTAGAAACCACAAGTTTTTTCTGTTTTGGTAACTAGATTTTTTAGCTTCTGATGGAGGAGAAAAGGGGCAAAGTAAAGTTTCTCTCTAACGTGACTGAACAATTGTTTCCTTTCTTATCTTTCCCTGACTGCCTCTTTGCCTCCCAGGAGGGAGAGAAGAGGGGACAGACAGCAGACCAGATGGCTAAAGTTTGGCTAAAAAAAAATAAACAGTGAAGAGTAGGGTCTTACAATAACAAGCATTAGGTGACATTAGCAAGAGGCAAAGCTACCAGACTGACTTGTAGCCAACCTGCTGATGATCTCCTGGGACAGAAGTGTCACTCAGACGATGCCAAGGATGGCTGATAAAACAGCTGCTTCTTCAATCAACATGTAGGCATAGGGAGAAAATTCTCATAAAATAACAATTAAACAAATGTATTTTTAACTTTCGCACATTTCTGTAACTGAAAAGAAGATGGTTGGCACAGTGCACCATTGAACCCTTCCCCTCCTCTCCTTTATTTTTAGGAAAGTAGTTAACAAAAACTGTAAATTATCCCGCTGAGTATAAAGACTGTGCAAGGAAAGCTTTAGCATGAGCATACACATTTGAGTTTTTTCTGAGTCATCTTTCAAGACCATATCCAACTGTTTGAATATCTTTCCAAAAGGAGGTTATTGCCAAGGACTTCTTATGGAGATCAACCATGTGTGACTGCCAGTACCTCCAGCAGGCATTTTATTGCAGGAAAAGTGCCACGTCAAAACATAACTACCTCAGTTGCCAAGCACTGGATTGTGGATTTTCTTGTTCTATTTGCAGCTCTAGGTGGCCATTGTATAGGTTGTGTGTTATCTCAGAGGTTCAGTTCAGGTTAACCTCATTTATTTTCTTTTCCTTCTCCATTCCCCATCACTCCCCCACTGTTAGAGTCACAATCTAAAAGAGTATGGAAATCTGTTTCTTCTTTGTATTGATGCACAAGGAAAAATGGCAGTCAAAATACTCTACAGTTCAATTAACATAAATAAATGAATGTATTGTCTCCTGTACAGCAAATCAGCTAGGAGTGAAGATACAGTATATTTAAAATATAATTTGCATGTTTCTTCATGTGCTTTTCTAGACATAGCTGCAACATTGGGAAGGTGAGAGGCTTTATTATCACCTGATATAAAAATGAGTGAAATTATGTATGTGATCCTAGAATTAAATGTAAATGGATAATATTGCTAAGGATTTTGGAACCTAAAAATATCTAGTTGTATGACTTTAATATTTTTTGTCACATGATGACTGTATGTATTCAGGTATTAGCAGCTCACGGAATCATTGGTATCTCACTGATCTCTTCAGCTATTACCCCTTTTCAGACGTACAGGGCCATGTGTATTCTATTTCAGTTGAAATGCCTTATAGAGCCTTTCAAAGAACTGGTTTCTGTGGAAGTCTTAAATAAGAAGCTGAGAGAAATGCAAAACAGTGCATTGTAAACTGGTGGTTACAGGCATTGCAAAGACCATTTACTCCTCCAAAGCTTGATTTTCATTGGTAAGACCAACTTGTTATGGGTGTCCTGCCATCCCTGTGTTCTGCAGCCCCCTTTAGGCTGGCTCCTTGCTTCTGCCATGGGCTGCATTTCTATGGAAAATGCTCAGGAAGAGCAATCATCATCCAGGGGCTAGGGTGAGTAAAGATTTTTTAAAGAGCTGAACTGGAGCTTTGAAACATTTCTGCGACCAGACTGGCAACCTGTCGGAGGTTGCTTTTGTGCGTGGCAGGTAATGCGTGTCCTGCTGTGTGCTGAGCTACCACTTACTCCTCTTTGGCCGAGTCCACAGCCCAGAGGCAGAGCGTGTTACACCACGCTTCCAAGCGTTCTCTTGGACCACCTCGGCAGTACAAGTGCAGTCAATCTGGCTGGCACACAAGTTTCTGCTGTTGTCTCCAAGCAGCTATGTTTCCCTGCCCATGTTGTTTCTGTCTTGAGAGCTTAAAGAAAAACAAATAAAAAAAATCAAGCTCCACAGGACAGGGGATCACCAAACTCTATTTATAAAAGCTTCTTATGCAACTTCACATTACACTGAGGCAACTGCCTAGTGAAGCTGCTGTGCTAAACACACTTCGACTACAGTATTATGAATTCAGTTCCTTTGGCTGTAGGATACAACGGTGTTGGATCATGTTTTGGGGATTCAGCAGAAAATAAAAAGTCATTGAAGTAGCATTTGTATTTATCCACCTCCAGGAAGGATTGTGACATTTAAAAAGAGATCACCTGTTAACAAGAGAGACCTGGAGGTCTATGTACATACACAGTTATGTGTACATCCATGTTGGGCATTATGAGAAGTAGTGTACTCCTCTTTGCACAAGGGGATAGCAATGAAAGAAGTCAGTAAGTGGGGACATCAGTTAAATCTCAGTAGTTGAAGGAGAAACGGTCCTTGCCTCCTTTTTTTCTTGTTGTTCTCTAAAAGCAGGGGATGCTTGAGCTTTTTCTCTTGAGCTGAGCAGGTTCAGCTCCTTGATAGGTTCTTCTAGAAGAAACAGAAAGGCAGTGACATTACTGTTTGATTTTAATTCTCTGTTTATTTAGGTTGGTTATTTTTAAAGCTTAATGCATATAATTTTTTTTAAAAGCATGTTTTTACTGTAAGATAATCTGATGCTAAAAGTAAGAAACAAGTAACTAGATTCTAAAATTTGTGTTGGTACTTATCAACTCTGATTATCATATACATTATGTTTTAGAAAATCTGTTGATTTATTTGTCTCATCATTTTGACAAACTTTACGATAGGTCTTTAGACTGTAATGCCAGGTGAAGATTTGTCTTCGTTTTCTGAAATAGTTTGTTCTTTTTTAAAGAGGCCAAAGAGCTTGTTGCTCATTCAAAATCAGCGAGCTTCTGAATTTGCAGTGGCTATATACTGGTGTGCCACAGCAATGCAACAGCTCTGTAAATATTCAACAGCTAAATTCTCTAAAGCTTTAAAAAGAAGAGAATACTTCTTTTTGTTGATCCACACATCAGGCACCCTAATTATCTGCTAATTATATTACTGAAGTTCAAGAGAGCCCTGTTACAGCAAAAATGCTTCCTCCCTTACTAGCTTTTCATATACAACCTGGATTAGAGTGAGCAGAAATAAATAGTTAAATTAATATGTTGGTTTTTTTCCTTTGAACCCCTTTTACTTTCTTAGAATTTGGATAGCAAATGTAGGTAATCAGATTTTGTTCCTTGCTGAAGCAATTAGCTGGGTACTAGTGGGCTGATGTGTCTGACAAAGGAAATCCGATCTCTTGGTTAGAGAGGTTAAGATGAAGGAAAGTTCAATTACAGTTAAAGTTGGATGCAGCACTGATGTTGTCTTATATCTTCTTTTGTAAGAGGCTTGTTCTTTGTGGCCACTCACAAGCTTATACATAGAACAGCTGCCATGAGGGTTAACCGATTGTACAGGTGGTCAGCGTACAAAAGGGAGTTCTTTTCTTCCTTGGTGTTAACAGTCCCTGAAACCCGCCAGGTACAACTTCCCTCAAAGCTCAAAAGGATATGGAATATCCGATAGGAGAGCTTGTACTTAGCAATTGTATCTATAGGAATTGAGTAAAGGTAGAACAAGATTTAAAACCCAGCATCAACATTTGTCCTTGCCTTCCTGAGCGGAAACCAGCACAGCCCTGTGGGGTCCCAGTGCTCCATTTTCAGGAGCAGAGCTCTGCCCAAACTTCAGTTTTGAATGTCAGGTCATCCTTTGGGGCAAAGAGACCTTCAAGTGTTGCCAGTGATGGTAGAAAACAGACTGTGTGACGGCTGAGACTGTGCATAGGCTATTGGGAGTTGTGGGGACAGTCTGCATCCCTAAATCTCCTTCTGTCCTGCGGCTCAGGCCACGTGCAGGAGATGCACAGGCTGAAATCTGTCTGTGGGGTGAAGTGGGGTCAGAAGGTCTGAAAGGCTTTTCTCAAGTAGGAAGTGGGGATGATTCTTTTTTTCTGATGCACAGTGGGGTGGTGACAGGGAAAGGTCCCACTCCTGGTGGGCTGGCTAGCACTTGTCTACCAGCACCTTCTGGCTGAGCACAGGAGGGGTGCATAGGCAGCCCTCAACAACAGGATGATTTTTTACACAGTTTTCTTTCTTTAAGTCAATATGTTGGGCTGTGTCCTTCAGTTGTTAATTTCTGTATTGAAATGTTGAGAATGTTTATTTACTGTAGTGTCAGCATTCCACTTAGCTACATTGCTTATTCCATAATAGATATTTTCGTTTTTGTCTTTCCATTGGTAAGTAAGAAGGTGTAGCTTGGATTTTAAGCTATTACTGAATGCTAGAGTTTTGTCAGAGGGGTGGCATGGGCGTTACAGCTCTCTGTAGTATATAGTACAAAATTGGCCTTTTGAGATGTGTTCTCTCTGTTGCAGAGACTGATCTCTCTTGGATTGGGTCTCCTCTGGTTGCACTGCTGAAAATGGGAACAGGCGTAGCATTCTGTGGTATGAGGAAACACATAGTCCGTGCTGCTTTACTTCTGAGTCCTAGAGAGGTTTGGGCAAAAAAAGCATCTGTAGGCTTTCTGTAGTGCAACTTCGTATTCTTCTGTTGTTTAGAGATTAGTGAGGTTGTGCACATTATTGAAATACTTATATTTAAACACTAATAGTATCCCTGATCGTTGTTTGTAAGGATTGTTTCAGCAGTTCCTAATTTTATTATATCAGAAACTATCATATTCATAAAGTGACAGCAGAATTTGCACGGCAGATTTTTTTTTCTGCACACTGTAGTAGAATTAGTTTTGATTTGTCATGTAGCTGGTGTGAGAGTAGATTCTTTCTTTGATTCTGATGGTACTAGTAGTTTGTTAGATTTATTTAAAATGTAAGGTCATGATTTTGTAAACTTTGAGTCAAAGTTTGGCCTACTGTATTTTGAGATTTTTCAATAATTCTGGAGAGTATCTAGGCAGGAGTTTTTGCTTATGGATATGACACACCTTAAGATGTCCTTTTAAAATGCAAGATTTTTTAGTCCTGACTCTGACTTGATCATAAATGGATTTCTAGAATCAAGATTCTAGTTATGTGCAAATTAATGAGCAATTTGGTGAGATAGGATCAAATGTGGACACTGATATGATTGGTGTTGGAGACCTCTAATTCTATACTATATGTGCAACTCAGTCCTCAAATTGTGTTTAGTTGGTCCCCTGGACTGTCTCACCCTACTGCATGTGTCACTCACAGCTGTATAAAAGACCACTCATAGATTTGAACTTTCACTTTGTCCTTAGGAGTTAGAATATATTTGTTCTGGGTCTGGATCATGGCTTCTGGCTTAGTTTATCTCCAAAAGAAGGAATATGTTAACATACACCAAAACTGCTCTGTAAACCAAAGCAACAAATGATTACTGCGAGCAAGTTGGGGATTTTTTCTTTCAAAACAACTCCAGCTGCTATCAAAGGCAAATTTAGCTGTCAAGAAAGGTTCCAGAAATTCAACTGATGGAAATACTTCGTTGTAGTTTTCCATCTAGCCTGTCACATCTAGCAGTGTCACTTATGCCACAAATTAAAAAGAAATGCTGTTCAACAAAGTACTGCCATTGATATCTTTCCTTCTGGGGGTATGGTAATGATTTGCCATGGGCCAGAAAATGTTCTATCTCTGTTTTCAAGGTGGTACCATTGGTTCAATGAAATAGAGAAGTCCTGCTCATTTACATTTCTGGCTGCAGCTCTTGTCAGGCTCCGGGCCAAAGGGAGATCCCGCACCTTTCCATGCCAGGCTGTTATTTCTAGTGATTGTGGCAGTGGGTTGTGTTTGCTGGTTAGGCAGCAAGACTGGAAATGCAAGTACACGAATCAGAGTGTCATTTCAGACCTGGTGTTTCCCAAATGCATAATGCACTATATAAAAGCAACCTGGGTGCGTATAAGCACCCGCCCTCGACAAGCAGATTTTTGTCCCTTTTTTTGTGTTAAATTTGCATGTATCCAATAGAATATATGCATATGTAACTATGTATATTTTTCTGTATTAACATAAGAGTTGCATCAAAAATCTCTCAAAATAGCACACTAAATTTGTTTTATATATTTTCACATCAACTTCATTATTAAAGCATTAAAAAGTTGGAGCAAGATGTGAGATACTTGTTTTCAGTTTAACATCAGAAGACAGAAGTGGATGTTGGTTAATTACAGTGAACATGCCCAAAAGTTTCTAGGTTCCAAGTGAACTAGTTGTCATCATTTCACTGTGTAATTACCCAGAGAGATTGCAAGTGATCTGTGTTGTGAGTCTAATCCCCAGGGTGCTGGTGCGTATAAATAACACTAAGCATATGAACAGACTCCAGCAGTTGTGCTCATTGCACTCCTGTGCTGCAATTGCTGTTCTTCGGACCAGGGTCTCGGTGGAGTTGACATGCTACCAAACTGCAATAATTTTGCACCTCACAAGAGAGAAGTGCTGCTCTGTAGGATTGAAATATGCCTAAACCTGGGCGGTGTATAGCATACTTCTTCATAATGAAGAATGTGCTCTTCATAGTTCTCATTTTCTTTCTTCTTTTGGTAGTAATTTGTGTGTATTTATTAACTATTTCCAATATGTGCATTGAATTCTTACTGTACTACCCATTCAACTCTTAATTATGCTGTGGCTTTCTGTCTCCAGAAACTTGAGAGAATAAAGGATTTGTATTTGACTCCATGGAATTTCTCTCCACGCAATGTGCAACAATACAAACAGAGGTTTGGGACTTTATTGAATTAAGCACTCCTGTAATTTCAAATGAGCGTGTATAATGTGGAGTGGGAGTCTGTCATATGGGAAAAACATGCACCAGCTATTTCACAACTGCTGTGTCTTTTATTCTGAAAAATACCACTATTGCATCTCTTCAGTGTCTTAATTTTTATATTGTGTGGTTTGCACGGTCTATAAATGTCCAACTGTAAATTGTATTGGAATGAGTTAGATGTTGTCACTAAAAGGACTACGCCCCTAAATTCTGGACCTGCTTTGTTCTTGCACACTTCAGTTTTAATTTCACTGAGATGGAGTGGATGGCTTGTTGTTTGTTTTCTTCTGGATTGTGTTTGGGTGTTTTTGGTGACTAAAAATATAGAGTGAATTCAGACTCACATTGAGTATTCCTTTCAGGAATATACACAGATTGTGATGCCTAGGCAGAACGTCAGCATCTTTGACTTTGTCATTTTTAGTAAGTTTACTTGTAGCTTTTAAATATTATTTTTAAGCATTGCCTCGACAGTGCTAGTATGACCAAGTCCAGCAATGTAGAAGCTTGTGGAAAGCTGAAAGCTGAAATGTGATGCAAAAAAAGATAAAGAGAAAACCCTTGCTTCATTCAAGCGGAATAAATGATACAAGTTCCATAGTGGTATTTTTGAAGTCTTGGCTGAGGAAAATTATGTATAGTCCATGACCTTGCTGAAATTCAGGGGTGAGGGGAGAAAAAAATGTTTATGTCTAAAGTCTGATTTTAAGATGGGAACCCTTTGTGCATTCTTCTTACAACAATGCTTTCAGTTAATATCCATAACTATTATCTGGATTGTGAAAATTACTTTGGGAAGACATCAAGCTGTTCACCAAGTTAGTACAGATCCTTTCGTGATGTTGCAATAAGTATTTAGAAATGCAGACATGGAGTGTGGTTTATAAGGAGGTAATATTAGCTGGTAAGGGAGACTCTAGGCAAGCCATTTGTTAACCCTTTTCATGAGTGTTGTAAAGTAAAAATACCATTTTTACTTTACAACAAAGACTTATTTATTCGACTCATGTCTTTCTTATGAGGAAATCAGATGCGATTGGATCAAGCCTGTGGTGAGGTTTTATCAATCACTTTATATCTAGTTCTGTATGTGTGTCTAATGTGTTCATATTCTCCTTAGCTCTCTACATATTTTTATTCTTACCAATACCACTGAGGTTAAGATAGCAAGTTTTGTCTCAAGATGTGCAGGGAGCAAGGAAGAAATGTGTTCTTTGAAAGCTGTTTAGTGTTAGATCCCAAGAAATTGGTTATATTTTGTTTTGCCCTCTGATTTTAACATTAATGTTACTTAGTAGCATGTAGTGTTCTCTTCAGTGACTGAAAAACAATGAGCAGGATATAGAAGTAATAAATTAATTTACAAATAAGGCACATTTAAAAAAAAGATTTATTTTAAAGTGTGGAAAGTGAGAATAGCTGAATTAGAATCCTTTTCCATTAGATACTATGGTAGGTAGGATCTGTTCATGCACTCTATTTCTGCTCCCAACATTCTTTCTCTTTCATACTCATATTTTCCACAGGTTTTTCCAACTTTCAGAGTTCAGTTAACTTAGATTCTCTCCTATGTACTCCTGTATTTCTGAAGGTAGTAATAATTACAATATTTAATAATTATTTAACATATTGATATCATTATTTAGCAACCTAAGCAGAAGAGCTTTAATTGACAAACAAGAATCAGATGGTGCTTTTCTGGTTAAAGTCATGGGAACATATTTCTGTATTTTGAGAGTGTCTGAAAATTACTCAACTTTTATTTCAGTAATGGTTAGATTTTCAGCCTCCAGTTTGGAAGAGCTGAGTCTACATGGTCATATTAAGCTGGAGGGGGAAAAATGCATTTTGATTTTGGGTGCATTTATAATAAGTGATATAATAATTGTTTGGGTTGAAGATAAGAGTAGAAACTCTAAAACCCTTCTAAGGTGCATGTGGGATGACTTAGGGGTCTGTGAAGTTGCATAGCCTTATAGTGTTTGATTTTCACTGAAAGTGGTTGAAAAATACTGGCACACGAGGCTGGGCTGATACAAAAAGCAGTTGGAGCCTGTAATTCAGACGTGAATTTTACCATTTGTGTTGGGTCTCTAAATAAAATGGAAATGCTGGAATTATCAAATGTGTTCTTATATATAAGAGGATAAAAGTGAAGTTTTCAAGATACTCTGTTGTTACGCTTGAGGAGGAGAATTGTAGCCTGAAGTACCTTTTTCTAATTCCCCTCAGTTGCTGTCTTTAAGTCCTTCATGTAACCTCAAGGACGATTCCTTTGCGCACAGCAGTGCCAGCATCCTGAAGAGATGAAGGGATGCTTCTCTGGGAGCAGGGCTCCTCTGGGAACTGCTGCCTTTATCTTCCCTCCTTGAGGTGGGATTGAAAGATCCTTGATGCCATTTGCATGTCAAATGGCAGCTGGGAGTCCCAGGGCACCCCCTGAAAGGCCTTTGCCACCCCTGGCACAGGGGGCTGTGGGAAAGCAGCCAGAGCAGTTGGGGCTTTGTTCTGCTGGCTTTGTTCAAGCCCAAACCCCATGAGCAGTCACCTAACTGTACCAGGGACAAAAGGCAGCAACCTGAGAAATACTGCACTTGGATCAGCACGCAGGCTGCATTTCTCTGTGCTGGAGTTACGCCATCACTGAAAATACGTGAACATAAAATTGGTTGTAAGTAGAATAGTATAAATGTATCCTTGAAGTTCATATGATTTATTGATGGTGGGTTTTATAACAATCTGTTTGCAAATGGACTATTGCTCCTTTGTGAACCTAGCTGTAGATGTTGTAGAGACGAGCCCATTATTACTTCACTTATTTTGAAATTGAGACAGAAAAACAACGGGCAGTGACCATTGCGTAAGTCTTCCTTGTTCCTTGCTTTTGTGTTAGCACTAAACAAAAATTAATAAAGAGGAACAAGTACTCATAACTCTCTCTGATAAAAGATGTAGTAAGAAGGTGTTTCTTGGGACTAGACTACAGTTCCTGCTGGTGGTCTGCTGGATTATTTTTGTGTAAAATTTTTGCATGAAGGAAGGGGATCAATGGTGTCATATTTACAGCTGTGTGTGGTGGCATAAAGTCTAAGTGTTACTCCCCTTGATTTCTTTGGATGGAAGCAAAGACCAATTTAGCCCATGCTTTTTTAAAGAGTATTTTTCTTAGCTGCAGGTGGAAAAATCCTTAAGAGGAATATTTCTGTAGGCTGTAGCAACTTAAATGAGGTTTTGGCAATACTGCTGTCTTGTAATAATATATTTCTGACAGGTTGCTTTTGACCATTTGATGCTTAAGAGCATAGTTTGTAATTTTCCAGAAAAGGTGGAAGAAATTTAACTTTGTCAGTGGTTTCATGTATTGACCTCTCTGTTTTAAGACCTTACCTTGCTTTCAATTAATATGAGTTTTGGAAAGTACAGTATTGACTTCTTCATAATGCTCAAGGTCATTTAAATTAATACTTTTTTTTGTATAGGGGAAGGTGGTGGGTTTTTTTTAAGAAGTAATAGTAAAAGGAGATCTGTGCCAAGGAAGAAAAAGAAAGGAGTAAAGGAAAAAAATATATTTTATATTTTTGAATGCTTTAAAAGTCAAAGGAAGGACGTAATTGAGTAGAAGTTTTGTCTTAAGGTCTTAGATTGTGTCATTTTGATCAGTAAGATTATACATGCTTCTTATGGCATGTGTTTTATTTAATGAAAAGCCTGATGAAGAATAGCTCTTCCAGCTGCAGAACCCAATCCAGAGGCTACTAAAGTTAGCTGGAGTCTTTCCACTTGCTTCCCTGAGCATTGGATCAGACACTTGAAAATGAGCTTTCAGAAAGGCTAAACCTGAGAAAGCTTTGAAATTCAAGAGGTTGCATTTCTGAGTCCTTTAAGAAATTGTCAAGGAGACCATGCTGTCAGAGGAGAAAGCCATTTTTGAACCCTTTGTCAGGAGTGGGTCGAATTCAGCCCTGAGATGAGATCTCATGGGGGACTGGAGTGCCCCTTGAATGCCCAGTTTGAGACTTCACATCAAATTGTGTATAAATTGTGTATAAAAGGCACAGAAGCCTGCTCGGGCATTTTTCACAGGAGCTGGATGGTTGGTGTTTTGCACATAATTGGAAGTAGATATGTCTTCAGTCTCCAAGCTTCAGGGATTGAGGTGGTTCTATTTATTTATTTCACTTTATTTCATTTATAAAGCTAAAATTCATATTCAGTGTCTGGATTGCAGGAACTGGAACTTCAAGTAAATAATATTTTCTCAGAAGTGAAGTACTGTTCCAATGGGTTGTAATGTTGTGCTGTTAGTTTTAGCTATGCTGCAGTCTTACCTAAGGCTGCGGTTGTTTGTACGGACAAGCTTATCTACTTTTGATCCCAAATTTTGGTTTTAGTATGTTGCGTTCCCAACATATTTGTTTTATGCCTCTTTGTTATCTTATGCTAAATTCATGCATTTATTTTATAGTTAGTTAGTGTGCATATATATATATATATACAGACACACACATATATGTATATAGTCTAAACTTAGCAGGATTGCCTGCAAAGCACATTACATCATTGCTAATGAGGAATTGGCCATGCCACAGCCATGTGCACAGAGTTCACTCTCTGTGGATGCCTCGGAGCCCAGAGCAGCAATCTGCACCATGACTTAAAGCTTGTCAGTAGCATTGCTCTTCTGAACTGTTGCTTATGCACCCTGTACCAACAGTCCGTGGACCAAGGCTTGAAAATCACCAGTAAAATGTTGAAATAATGTTAGAGTTGATATATATCCACCTTGGAGCTCTTGCAGTAGGCTGTGGATACCAGGAGAGTAGCAGAGTTGTGCCGACCCCAGCAAGCGCTGGCTGGAGCTGGGTGAGGCAGAGGCAGCATCGTGCAGCGTAACGCGGAGACGCGCTTCGGATGCTGGCGGTGACGAAGTTTGAGTTCTATTTACGGCTGCCTATTGTATAGTCTGCATTCCTGCCCAAATCCCTCCGTTTCGCTGGAGTGCTGCTCTTGGGTTGAAGTCATTAGAGAGCTGCTTGAAGAGTTCACTTGCACATTCTCTGTGTAATTTTAGCAGCCTGCTCACAGGCTTAGTTATGCCAGGCACGATACTGAAGAGCATTTATTATCTTTGGAAACTGTTGACATGACAAAAACACATGGGCTGGAAATTGTTCTGTAAGATCATATTGTAGCCAGTTGAAGTCAACTTTAGATAAAAACGTTCTCTCTGTTTTCTTAGTAGTCTTATTTCATTGATAAGTATCGTGACACCACAGTACATTCAGAGGGAAAATTGAAGAAAATTAAATCACACATTTCACTTTATTTCCATTAGATGATTAATTGGTAATTAAAAAGAAAAAAAGTTGCAACAGTTTGTAGATGTCAGCCCTGGAAAGCTACTTGTTGCTTTTATTGCCTAATTGTCTGTTGAGCCTCACTTTGCAAAGATTCTCCCATTTGCCCCAAAGTTCAGGAACAATGAAAAACATTATTTTTGCTGGATGTTCTTTGAGTGCTGACCAATAACGGTCATTTAAGTTGACTGCGAAGCTGAAGTCATGGTGATACTAAAGGTAGGAAGGTTTCAAGTTGTATGTATTAGTCAGAAAGGAGTTAAATGCCTTTAGTTCCCAGAAAAAATAAAATCTTCTTAGGTGATTTGCAGCTGAAATCATGACCTTTTTGGATGCCAGTGTAAAATTAGCATCAGTTAGATAAGGGTGGGGATTGAAATGTTAGGTCATGAGCGTTATTTGATTGAGTAGCAGTAGGTTTGATTTCACAGTTTAAGAGCTCTCTGAATTCCCAGATCAGTCTGTTATTTAGTTCAGTTCCTTTATTTGACAAACTTAAGTAGGATGTACAAAAAAAGGGAGGGATATGTGTATGGATGGACATACTCATGTTTAATATGTGTATAAATCTGTTAAAGACAATGAAAAAGCCAGAGTCTTGGAAAGAGCAAACGTGTACTTCAGTGTAGTGTTGAAAGAAGAAGCTATTAGAGTTACAACACCAAGTGGGATTTGAAAATGCCTTTCTTGCCAGAAACAAGAATGAATTCCATTTTATTTTTCTGCTCTTATTTCAAAAAGAAGGATTTCTTCTCATTCCTGTGGGAATGGTCACGCTTTTAAGCAGATTGGTCTCTCTTTAATTAAGATCTTGGGTATATCACTAACCAAAGTTTCCATGAACTAAATTCTTATTAGAAAAATGTGGATGTTGTTTATGTGTTTTTATTTTAGTGTGAACTTGTGAGAGAAGGTTTCAGTGAAGACACAAGGTCAATGATGAAGCGTAGGATGTACTTTGTGTTGATAGGATGGGAAACGTATTGAAATAAGTAATTTTAGATCTGTCTATGTATCCTGGTTTGGTTTATGTGTTCCCTTTCATAAATGCATGATCAAGTGTGTGTCTTCAGAGCTTCTGGTCTTGCAAGTGGTTTTATACAAAGAGGTTCTGAAGTGACACGGATGCATCATGAAAAAAGCATCTTTTTTCATGGTTCCCTTAGCTGGTGGAATACAGACTGCATATTGCAGTCATTTTTCATGTACAGCGAGCATTGCTCAAGTCTCTGGTCCTGTATGCATAACCTTCATACTACTTTCACATAGGTCTTTTTTATCTTCCTCTTAGCATTTTTGCTTTAAAAAATCCAACAACACCACCAACAAAAAACCAGCCCAAACTTGGGAAGCTTTTGTATAATAATGAGCAATAAACGTTAGTGGTAGGATGTATTGCTCAAGCCTTGTGCGCAAGGATGGGGTTTTGTTGCTGCTGACTTGTTCCAGTAACCCATGCAGTAGTGCTTGTGTTGACAATAAAGAAAGTGTCTTTGCCCTGCTTATCTTCCATGACAGCCATGGGGCGCGAGTTTCAGGTTTGTCTGTGAGTAGCTATGGATATCTCATATAATTTGTTCCTGCTTTGCATAGATTGAAGCTGGTTATGGAGCATGTTTGGCTTTTGGGTCAGCATCGTGTGTGCATGTTCTTGCAGGATGGTGACTGGAGTGATTCCAAGCAGACTTTCTCAGAGATTAATTGTCCTTATGGTACTGGATGTGTAAGGCGCTTCCACAGTAGAATCCTGCTTCAGACGCTGTTGCACCTCCACAATATACAGCACTTGCCAGGGCGAAACTTAATATTTGAACTCTCAGTCTGACACATGACAAGCCTTTTCAAACAAACTGGAAAAAACCCATCTCCCCATTTTTCTTAGTGTTGGATGAAGTAAGATCATGACAGAGGCCCATGGCTGTATGTTTGTTACATTCTGGTAAATGCGTGGCTCATCTGTACTTTCGTTTAGCTTCGAAAATTATGCATCTGTTATAACCTTCTCTGTATCCATGCCTTTAACATTCTTAAAGGTAAATTTTAAGTGGGTAATAAGCATTTTGTCAGACAACTTGTATTCATGTTGGTTACAGACTTTCAGAGTCCAGCCAGCCTAACCAGTAGGGTGTCCTTGTAGTGTGCTCCAGAGGTGTTAGCTGTGATGCCGGGGGTAGGTTCCTCCAATGCCCCGTGAATTTCTATGAAGAGAAGTTCACAAGCAGAAGACTGTCTTGACCTGCAGGAAGCTGCGTTGTGATGGCATCCCCTGACATGTGCTATTTCTCAAATGAGAATTGTTGCTGAGATTGTGCACTGAACAGTGAACGTAGCTCATCTTTCTTCGCCTTGGAGTTGGTTCAAAGCTCTAACCCTTTTCTTTAATTCAAGGATCACAGTGTTGTTTCAGAGAGCATCTGTCGTGGTCTTGATCCTGGCTAAGTGCCAGGCACCCACGGCAGCCGCTCACTTGTTACCTCCGCTGCCACAGCTGGGCAGATGAGGGAAGGAGAGGGGAAAAAACTAAGGGAATTAACTCAGAGGTCTATGAGTTGAGATAAGGAACCGGGAGAAAACGCTCCAAGGACAAACCAGGCTCAGCTTAAAAGTTGCAAAAGTGAAAATTTATTACTACCAGAGTTAGAAGGAGGATATGAGAAATAAACTAAACCTTTAAAAGACACCCTTCTTTCCACTCCCCACCCCTCCCTCCCTCCCACCAACAGTGCAAGGCGGGCAGGGTGTGGGGGTTCAGGTCCGATTTCCAGGATCTTCTTCCCCTGCTTAGGGAGAGGAGTTTTTTCCTCTGCTTTTGCCGTGGGGTCCCTCCCACGAAAGACAGTTCTCTGTGAACCTCTGTGGCGTGGTTTTTCTTGTCCACGGAATGCAGTCCTCCAAGGACAAACTGCTCCAGCATGGAAGCAGGGGGCCCCTCTCTCTCCAACCGGGTCTCCCACCTGGACTGCAGTTTCCTCCGACATCCACCCGCTTCAGCGTGGTCACCTCCTTCACAAACTGCGGGACTTTTATCTCAGTCTCTGTCTCTCACTGGGCTGCACCTGCTACGGCTTCTCTGGCATCTACGGCTCCTGCGGCTTCTTCCATGGCTGCTGCGGCTGCTGCGGCTTCCGACATCTCCCGCTCCAATGTTGGCACCTCACCCACGGACTGCGGGTGGCTCTGCATCCCTCATGGACCCCATGGACTGCAGGGGGGACACCCCGCCTCACCATGGGCTCACCACGGCCTGCAGAGGAATCTCAGCTCCAGAGCCTGGGGCACCTCCTCTCCCTCCTTCTCCACTGCCCTTGGTGCCTCCAAGTTGTTTTCCCTCACATGTTCTCACATCCTCCTCCTTCTCTAACTAAAGGCAGCTGTGTGTGCATTTTGTTTTGATTTTTCCTTAAATCTGTCATCACAGAGGCGTAACCAACCTTTCTAATTGGCCCAAACATGGCCAGTGCCATGTCCATCATCTTCAGAGCCACCAGAGATTGGCTCTGCTGGAAATGGTGAAGAACTCCAGAAACTTCTCACAGGAGCCATCTTTATGGCCCCCTCCCCTCTACTAAAACCACAACAGCATCTCATGCACGTTTTCTGTTTATACATGTGCCTGACTTCACTGGGTCACCTTGAGAGCTGGAGGCATAACCAGATCGTGAACGAGAGACCTCTCTCTGCGTGATGGGTGGTTATTCTATGAATACAACCCAACTTTGATCTAGTTTTCTGTAGTCTGGGCTTTTGTGTTATTAGGATGTTATGATAAAATGTTAATAATACTTTTGTATTGGTTTGCATTTGGATTCTGCCTCTTTTGGAGTTCATAAAATACTAAGAACATTAAGAATATTCAAATATAATAGAATATTTCAGTTGCAAGAGACTAGCTCTTTGTGAACCCGTGTTGACTATGCCTGATAAAAGCATTATTCTCTAAACGCCTTTCAAAGATTTTCAAAATATATTTCAGAACATTTGCATAAAGAAGCAGAAGTTGTGCTATCTTGAATATCCAGGAAGACAATGTGACAATCTGGATAAAGATTTTTGTGTTTTTGAGACACTGTTAGATGTATACCATCTCTCTTCCCATTAACAGTTATGTTAATTGCAATTAATGCAAGGTGTTTGCTTTAACAGGAGCTGTGCTTTGATGTTCCTTGGGTCCCTTCCAACAATCCATAGAAGATATTCTATGAATACTTAAAAACTCTTCTCCAAAATGCAGTTTAAAATGTCCTGCAAGCTGGCAGTCTGTTGTTTGCTCTGTGTATGTGTGTGTGTGTAATTACAGCGTCTGCAGGACAAACAAAAGGTTGAAGTAGGGGTTGTCAAGCCTTTGAAAGGGCTGTGTAACCTTTTCGTAAGATAGCACAGGGAACATTTAAGTGGCCATTTCTTTTCTTGGTCTGTTTACAGATAGCAAAGGGTTGCTTAAAGGACTTCTGAAATGTGGCACTTCGGCTCACTTGTACAAAGTATTTTGGTTGAGTCTTTTGTTTGCTTGTTTGTTTTCAGAGTTAATTATATTTTATTTATTTATTTATTTATTTAGTGTGAATGCCAGGAATAGTTTTTCTTTGGTTTACAGGAAGGTTTCTGGGAAGATAATTAGAGGTGGCTGCTTCAGGTGTCCTTTTAGTTCTCCTGCTTTAGTTGACAGCGAGATAACCTTGACCAATTTGTATTTTCTTTTAAATGTGTTTGTAGCTGCCAGAAATTATGTGGAAAGTACTGGAACTTCATATTCTTGGGGAAAAATATCTTCTGTTCTCAGTTGTTGCTCTTTATCCTCTATTCCTTTTGTTACCCACATTTTGCTGCCTCCTATTTATCAGGACGTCCCTTATGTTAGGCAAAATTCCAGGGGTGGTTAGAGGCAGAGACTAGTCAGTAATGATCCTGCAGTGATTGTCGTGCACCTTCAATGGGCCTCAAGTGCAGTTTTATTCACTTGGCTTCTCACATTTTGTAAGTGCATTTTTGAAAAGAGGAAGAGGTTTATGTTTTAATAATAAAAACTCAAGTCAGTTTGTTCACATGTAGTGACTTAGTCAAAGCTTGGAAGTCTTTTCTCACTTTATTTCTGTGGTGCCAGAAGCTTAGAAAACCCACTTTGTTAGCTGATCATGGCATCTTCCTGCCTGCAGGAATTCCGTGTGGGAACAGGAACAGTTTCAAGTGTGCTCATCCAACTGGACTTGTAGAAACTGCAGTGTCTGCTTGTCCTGCAGAAAGATACAAATACTAACTAAGATAAAACAATAGGAACCATACAGGTGTTTTACAATTTCAAGCAATTCCGGAAAATGAAATTTGATGTGCCAAGATTTAACACATCATAATTCTGCCGCTAATGTTCTTCCTCCCTGGCAAGGAGAGGAATAAAACGGAGTAATGTGATTAACCTGCCATAAACCTGATGCGAAATACTGTGAAAACAGAGAAGAGAGGGAATTTAGGAAGAGAATTGAGCAACATTGTTGTGTGTCCTTTCCCCTCTGCATGGCTGCATACCAAGGAGGCTGATGAGTGCTTGCACCTCTCTTTTCACTATAAAGAAACTTGTATTGAGAAGTCGTACTTATGTTGTATCTGCTACTGCTTAAGGAGAACTGATCAGAAAAAAAATTGTCCTCTGAAAAACCTGATGCATCGTTGGCATTTGTAATCTATTACAGTTGAATCACTCCTGAATTACATTTTTTAAACAGCAGGTCTGCTATACTATAGTGCTTTAACATTATTCTAGAAACTAGAGGGCAAAACAAAAGCACTAACTCATCCACAGATTTTTAGTGAGTAACTTATGTTCTTAAAATGAGTATGAGAGAGAAAGAGTGAGCTCTTGACCGGGTTTGTCATCCCTTGCAGTGTACTTAAGAAATTAGGTGATACTTTGTGCTTCTTCCTATTATTTCTCGAACAGCAGATATTTAAAAGGAGAAAGAAGGAGCTGCAGTACAAGCTGGACATTCACCCATCCCAGTTACTCATGTGCTGGTGTGGAAGAGTTTATGTGGGGTGGCACAGCTCAGGTCTGGGCTTTCTGTGCAGGCTGACTTGTTGCCATGATAAGTGTTTTGAGAATCACGGGCTGACATTGATTCAACAGTAACTTGAAGTGAAGAGAATAATTTAAAAAGCAAGTCATAATGCTTGCAAGACTTTGCCTTTGGACAAGCTCGCGTTTCTTGCTGATGCATTTGAAGCCACCCTTCTTAGAGAAGCATGTGAATTTTGCAAAATTCATTCTCTATGAATGGATTTCTATGGAATTTCTTTTCTAGGATCCTTCTTGTATTTCTTGAAAAAGTGTTTAACTGTTCCACATCAGCCAACTTTGCTTCAGCTTTCTGTGGATTCAGGGTGCTCCTGATGCACTTGGCTTTCCAGTGGTCTGCAGAAATGTCTTTGCCATCTGCTACAAATCCTTTTATCTTTCATATGTCTTCCTTTTGCTGGGAAGATAAATAGTCATGTTGGTTTTCCATGAATCTGTCTGAGGTTGATAAAGGAGCCCTTAGACTGTACCTTACCTTGGTTTCAGAGTGACAAAGTGGGTCTACCAGGAGATTCGTGGATGTGCCAGGTCCACACACCCCTGCTGAACAGCTTGGCTGTACCTCTCATTCCAAATGTTTGCGTAGGGTCCTAAAGAAACACACATGCCATCCTTTGGCTCTGCTCGTGTTTATGGAAAGAGTCTCAGGGCCTAACCATGTATTTTGCTCTTGTTCTTTGTTATTTGAAACACATGACTGTAACTCAGTTAAAGGCTTTGTGGTAGCACTTCCCATGCCTCTCATGCTAACATAAATGTGCTGGTTGGAAACATGACTTCTGGATCTATATAAAACCAGGAAAGGCAAGGGGAAAGAGGGATGGGATTGAGGGGGAAGAAATCAGGCACAAAGAGAGCAGGTGGAATATGTTTTTGTCTACTTTGTTAGATAACCTTGAAAAATAACTAGAGGTTTAGGGGATTTATTGGCTGAGTGCCTGCTGTGAATAGAGATGTATTTCTATAACCTGAAGGTGAGTTATGTGCCTTGCCACAAAGCTGTTCATGTTCCTAAGATAAGACTAGTATTTCTTTTCTCCTAATTGTTTCCTCCCCTCCCCTGATGCTTGCTTGAATTGAGGTGGTCTTACAAAGCCAGAATTTGCTCTTCTAAGATGTTTTGTGCTTTACTATTCCTGTGATATACTGAGCCCTTTTTTCTTTTTTTTTTTCCTTCTTCTTTTTTCTTTTTTATACTGGTGTGAGAGAGATTTGGTTTGTTGATTTATGCTGGGTGGTTTTTTTTTCCCTTGGGGGCATTTATTTCTTCTTTTTGATTTCTCCCTCACACAAGTGCCAATACCTTATGTGTTAAATGTGAAACAGCATTTCTGCTAAAATCAAACAACATGGTAAAATTTGAACGTTTGTGAGATGTTTTTTTTTTAATATCATGGATTTACAGCTTTGACATTTACTTCCGTGAGAGGCAGGACAGCTTGTGCAGCTAGAACCTGACGGGGTAAAGAATTTGCACAGGACAGCAGCGTAAATCAGGTGCCCGCCATATTAACTGCTCTTGGTAATGCTGCTTTTGGGTTATAGGCTGTAAGGGAAATTTCTGTGATGTGTTAGTTTCAAAGTGATAAATTCCCTCAAATCATACCTGTTGAAATTTGTCCTTTCGTGCAATGTTTTTATGAAGTCTTTGGGAGTTTTCCTTTGATGTCTGTGCAGTATTGATGGATCATGCTGCTGCTTCGAGAAAAACTGAAAAATAAATTCTAATCTTTTTACCACTATAAAACTTTAGTAATATTTCCTAAAGAATTTTTTTTTTAAGTAGTTAAGCCAAATTTCTGAATATAATTGCAGAATGGACATCTAGACAGTGCTGTGACTTTGCTAAGCACACCTATCTGTTCATTTCTTTTGCATACAAAGAGAAAAGGAGTACTTTGTATATCTGGTTTCTGAGTTCTCCCTGAGCTCAGCCTAGAAAGCAAACAGGCAGTCTGTGATGTATCTTCATCTGTGAGAATGCTTTAATACCAAGAAATGTCAGTATTAGCAGAGAAGCAAGTGAATATGGAGCAAATGTATGCCACATTTGTGAAAATTCAATTAAATGCTCAGAAGAGCTAAATAAAGAAAAAATAAAGGAAGCCAGTTGTGTCAGCACTGTCATTTTGTCTGTTTTCTCCCCTGCCCCCTCGAGTTTTAAGAAATCCACTTTCTTGACTCCCAATGTGAGATACTGTTCTGCTGAGTGTTTAAGAAATCTGGGTTTAGGCGTAAACCTGTAGCCTCTGGGCAGCCCTGGCATGTGCAGCGAATGGTGTGAGCAAGTGTTAAAAGGACTTTTGTTTGCCGCTTCCTGTGTGCTATTGTATTTGTTTGCTGCTCAGTGAATAGTAGTAAGGCATAAAGAAGAATAAGCTGAAGTAATGAACAGCAGAGACATCCCAAAGAAATTGATTAACGTCTTAAATTGCTGAATGGCTCAACAAATGCAGGCTTGCTATTGTCAGTTTTAATTTTCTCTAGGTGTATTTCCCAGGTTTCTTGCATCAGTCATCATACAGAATAGGGTACTGGGCGTGCCTTAATTCTTTGTGACGGTGCTATTTCTACTTCTGTTTATTCTTTGTACTTTCACTTACTTGTCTTTTGAGGTCCAGGCAACAAAGAAACATGCCCAAACTCATCACAATTTAAGAAATGTCATTATTCAAGTCTCTTCTTTGTACTTTGTCTAAATTATCACGGACCTTTTTGCGCGATCCAGATGATGATGTACTTTGGTTCTTCTTTGGTAAAATTTGCTGTGGTGAGTTTTGGTGTTCAGTAATAAATACGTAGACAGAGACGGAAGTCTGATGGCACAAATTTTTTAAATGATATTTAAATAAAAGTACCCATACTCTTACACGCCTAAACAGTACCCAAATCCTACTGCAGCTTTGTGCCAGCCTCTTTGGGCTGGGCTGTAGTTATTTTCATAACTAATGATGAGCTTATCTCTATAGAATGAAACTTTGTGCTCCTCTGTCTTTTGTCTGAGGTCTCTTTCTGGCTAAGATTGCCAAAAACCTGATGGTATGTCTTGAATCTTTGAACTTGAGATAGTTTCAGATAGTCACAAACCCCAGGAAATCATGGCATTTTCAGAAACACAGAAGACCCAGTGTTAATGTTCACTCTCGACGTGGGTGCCATCAGTGGTACCGGTATTGGTCTGGAATGGGGAAGGGGCTTTCCCAAGTCTTCTGTTACATGAATTATTAGCAGGTTTCTCCGTCTAGTTTGAATTGTACCATGGCTGAGCTGTTCACCTTGTAATGTTTTCTTTTCAATTTGCTGAACATATGTCAAGTTTTTGTCTGTAATACAGATTCTGTAATTGATAGTCAGTAGTTTAAAGTTTAACAGCATCAACAGAACTTACTTGGGGTTAACTGAGTTTTGATATATTGAGAAAAACATAATGTAGAATAATGGGATTTCAAAAAGTAGGGATGTAATTTTAAGAAATAAAACACATGGTAGAGGAACTTTCAGCTTACCATTAAAACACCGAGTGGTTAATTAGGTTTAATACCATTATGCTGGGGCTGACACGTAGGCTGCAGTAACTTCATATGGAGAAAGGGAAGGTTGACTTCATGAGTCTGCAGCAGTGGATGTGCAAACTAAAGTCTCAAAAATTCACTGTGTGCAACAAATGCAGGGAGTTTTATTAATACATACTGCATTTAACGTAGTTCAGCATCTCTGTAAAGTCATTGCCATGTATTCTGCTGACCACATTTTGCTAATTGCTGCTGAAGTGACGTAGGGAATCTAAGACAGAATGTAGAGTGGAGTATTAGGGACTCTTGCCTTGTTTTTACTTCATCATTTAAAATGTTAAACAGCAGGAAGGCTTCTCATGAGAGGCTCAGATTTTCCTTGTTTCCAGATATCTCCAGTGCCATCAAACTGCTGAGCATTAAAAAGTAATTTTGTAATGTTGTTTATCAAATTAAACTTGAAGCAGTTACTCTCAAGCTGTTTATCTTGGAAGTTTGTTACTTCTATTTTAGGCCTGAAAAAACATTTGAATTTCCTTTGTGTTTCCTTCCATCTCCTAATTAAGTCCATTGCTGTGCTATAATTCTCTATAAGCCTTGGTTTGAACAATATACTCTATTTAAAGGAAATGTAATAGCAAAATCACTGATAATTGAGTGCATCAGGAATGTCTTGAAACTATAAATATTTAATTTTAAGAAAGTTTAAATATTTTGCTTTTGAAAGCTAGATTCCAGTGACATTTGTCCCTAAACCCAAGGTGCTTAAAATTTCACTTTATTTTCCAGCTCCGTGAGGTCTAGGCCAGTTGAAACAAGTATTAAAACATAAAATAAAATACTTTTGTGCAAAGTGAGTGCCAGTCTAGCTTCAGACATCTAAGGTGATTGCTCTCAACTACCTTCTGGATGCCCATGCCTTGCCCAGTATGTATGTAGGGATCTATATATAAGGACAAATATTTGAGTCTTTCTCAAGCACCAGTCTCTTTTCTGTCAGCTGTTTAAAGATCCTCACAGCATGCCCATACGAGGGCCTGAGTGTGGTAAAACCTTGCCAAATGTAGCCACAGTTTAATGGCAATAATGTCATCCTTCAAGCAGACCAGCCTCGGTCTCTGCGGCTCTAATGTGGCTGTGTCCGTGATGTGAGGGCTGTAATGATTTAAGACAAAAACTAAAACAAACAAAAGAAAACAGTCTACGTACACCACTCATTCAAAAATAAAGTCTTAAGGAATACACTGAATATAAGAGTTTGAATTTCAGACAAAATATTTCCATCATCATTCTAATCCTTTGAATAATGGTTGAGCTTTAATTTTTAAGTAACCAAATTTTGCAAAGAAGCCTGAAGAATTCCTACGTGATATCTTATAGCTTGGATACAAATTACTGTCTTCATTGTCATCTAGCAGTTCACTTTTCTTTTCTCTGTGCTAATGAGTCCTCTACTCAGTTCTGAGCTTTCTCATTATTTTTTATCTTTTCTTGGTGCTGAACATGCATTTCTGCCAGTGTTCTATTAGTACACTAATAAATCTTCTTGCAAGAATTTATTCAATAAGGAAACAGTTCACTCTGAAAGAAATAAGCAAATTTTTAAAATTGTATTACATCTTCAGTTATTTACTGTGAGAAGGGTCTGCATGATTCTTGCAGATTGTGCTTGTTTTCCAGCTTGTTTGTGAGAAATCTGTTGTGAAGAGCAGTATTTCAAATCCCAAGCGGTCTTGTTGACCTCTATTATAAAGCCCATGGATTAGGTGGTACTCTGATCCGTTCCCCAAAATAAGAGCCACAAGATTAAAGTGCATTTATAGTGTAAATATTTAATTTGCTCTCAAAACTCTCCCTGAAGAAGCTCTCAAAATAATACTTAATGTGCAATTTTTCAGAAAATTCCACCAACATCTTCACTAGCAGCTCTATGCAACACAACTGATGAAAGCTTATCTTTCTTAAAATTGTCTGAATAAACCTCTTCCACCATAATCACTTAGGATTTTAAACTCAGCATATTTGTTTTCAGTATTATTTTAAATGTTTGCTTCTAAAATTGTTGGTTCTGGGTTTAATCATCATGTAAAGAACAGCGCATTTAAGAAAATTTTCAGGTATTTTTACTTAATGAACTCAAATTGCAGACCTTAAAAGATTGCTGAAACATGGGGAATTTTCCAGTGTGGTGTTCATGGAACAGTTCAACAGAAGCTGTAGGAAGCGTTCAGTACTACTGCCAGGTCAATGACATCACCACTGTTATTTTAACTTAAGGCTCACCAAGATTTTGTCAAAGATAGCTTCATTTACACAGGATTTACAAATGTTGCTAGAACAAGGAAATCTTTCATTCCGTTTCCCTTTAACCACCTCCAGGCTAAAGATCGGGAGGAAAATAGTAGTTGACCTGCAGTCGTCCTCCACCATAGATGCTGTTGGCATCTAAATACGCTCTCCTAAGAGTATCTTGAACTGTGCCTTTCTTCCCCAAACAGATGATCCCTCACTGTTGCAATAGATGAAAGCCGGAACATCAAAGAGAGGGAGATACTTAAGGAAGAATAAGGAAACACAGCTATGTGAGGAGCCCTGTGCAGATAAGCAGCAGCAAGCATAGATGTTTGGCTGAGAGCGAGTGGGCTTTTGGTTTCGAGGGAGCGAAAGGGCGGTGCTGGAGCTGATGCTCCTGTGTGGAACATTGCTGCCATTCACGTGTTAAGCGGAGATTGTGGCAGCAGGATGTGCTACAAGGCCAGCCCGAGATCGAGGCTGTGCAGGTTCTTTGGCCATCTGTGTGTGAGCACACACGTGCTTGCACTCAGCCCGGAGGCTGAAACCAGATGGAAGGTCTGGGTAATGTTCGCATCACCTCACAGCATTTCACATGTGGCTTCTTCAAAGCAGGCAATAGGAGCAGTGCGGCGCAGGCAAAGATCTTAGCTCAGCCACAGCCAGAGCTTTGATTATTACCTGAGCTGGATGGTGCAGATGCCTTCTGTCAGTGAATACATGACAGTGACACGCTGTGTAGGATTTGCTGCATTTGCTGCAGCAGTGCCACAAATCACTTACATCCAACAAGTTTAAAAGACAAAGCAGTATGGTGTCTATTTCTGCATGTACAAATAGGAGTAATTTTACTTACTACTGGAAATAAGGCTTAATAAAGACGATTTTGGGGAGGGAGGGCAGGGAATAGGGGGCAGCTAGTTTAAATACGTTTCAGAGTATTTCAGATACAGAACCTTTTGTGCCTACATCAACAGTTTAAAGGGAATCTAGCTTAACTAGCTGGCATGCTTCAATCTATATGAACTATACTTAAATCTGAATGAACCTCCTTTCTTCCCTGCCAGCCATTGAGACCTGAGGAGCCCAAAAATAACTGTTTCATTTCCACACTCTGGTTCCACTGTTATGAGAAAATTTCTAGCATGGACTCAACACCAGCTGCAAGAGCCTGGCACAGAGTCTGAATGTTGATTTGTCCTCCTCTATGGGATGTACATTTAGTGGTGTCTAGGAATTTGTTTTAAAATGGAGATTCTTGAAATCTCACCTGTTTTAAACCCACTGGCTTCATGCACATGTGCACAGGCACATGTAACTGAAAATGCACAACATCTGGAAGATGGCTGTAAATGCCATTGGCTTTTCCGAATGGTAAAAAGATTGGATAATGTTTTATGTGAGCTTCTGATAATATAACTTCTAAGGAATATTATTCGCATCTGAATCATCTATTTGTTTTCATGCTGTTCTCTGTCACTACAGCTACTTCAGGACTTTCTCACATGATCTGCCAAAGATTAGTCACTGTCCCGTTGACACTGGGTACAACCTCCTTTTCTCCCAAGGGCCAAGGGTTTTATTCCAGTTGTATTGTGGTGGTAGTTTGGGTCAGTGCTTTTGTTGTGGCTCTTTGGAGATGGGTCTCTGATTTTGGCTGCTGTTTGCTTTAGGAATTGTGAGGGTATAAAAAGATCTCGTTGTGGTAAAACAGCAGAAACATCTGCTGAAGAGTGGGAGGAGGAGAAGGCTGCTAACCAAATGCAGCAGCAGGGAGCTTGCAGTTCCTCCTCCTCTGCTCTCACCGCTAGATGTGAACCTGCTGTAATAAAAGGGCTGGCACCACAACACAGGCTCCAGGGGGAAACAGGTCTCAGGTCAGCCAGCTAGAGAAACCTCAAAAGAAAACATTAAAACTGAATAAACATTGGAAATAGTTTTGGTAGATTAATTCAGTCCATTCTGTCCCTAATGCGGTTCCCAAGTTGTGTGTAAACTCCAAGGAGAGAGAAAGCAAGGCAAACCTGTGCAATCTGCTGCTTCTGAAAGTAATGTCAGCCTTTGCACATCAAACTTGTGATTTCGGTATTGAAAAATGAGAGAAATGGGTGGAAATCACATCACTAGAGGAGGGTTTCCAATCATACTCTGCAGTAACCACCTGAGGCATGTGCACTTCTTGTTTGCTGCAAATGATTGTGTGCAGTCTGCCATCTGCTTGGCTGGCTTGAGCAGTGAGAACAGCTTGCAATTCTTTCATGTATAGCATGCAGAATGTTTCATCATCATCTCAAAAGAAAGCTTTGGTCGTAGTGAGGGAAGACTCGGACACTCAATATGAGTGATCAGCAAGCTTCAACTTTATTGGGAAAGTGCAGTAGTATTTATACAGTTTTCTGTCAATCATGTCTTTGTTCAATACTTTCTGCATTACGTCTTTGTTCAGTACTTTCCATAAACCTTAAGGTTACAGTGTTTCTAAGCAAGCTACCCTTATCAATGTAAGTTTGCAGTTTACTAAATCAACTATTGTTCTGTTTGCTGAGTCAGTCCTGCTAGTCATATCTCCTAAGACTCTTCCCTAAGTCAGCTCTTCTAATCACGTCTCCTGGCTCTCCTCCCAGCCTTGCTCAAGGCCTACTCTTGCTCAGGGCCTGACAGTCTTGCTCAGCGCCTAAACGCCCTGCAAGGCCTAAACGCCCTGCTCGCACAACTGTTCCAATGACCCATCACCTATGTCATCAAGCCATTCTGCAACAGAAAGCTGCTCATAAAATTAGTGGTGATTTCTTGCTTTTGTTAGGATCAGAAGGCAGAAAATTCTGGGAAGCAGTAGAGAAGGAGATACGTTTCTTGTGAAATAGAGGGAGAATCATAATCTCAGGAGTGGTGGTTGTGAGTTTTCTCTGAGAGCAAAACAAATACACACTAGAAATTTTGTAAGCAAATACTAGGTCATCTTACTGAGAAGATGTAAAAAATTAGGTGAAAGCTTTAAGGTACTCCCGTCTAACTTAGAGGTCAAATTTGTTGGCTTTTGCAGCTTTACCACATCCTTTCAACTTACTGATTTAATCAGTGTTCACACTGTCAGGACAGGGTGTGGAGAGCCAGCACAGAAATGAAATAGCCATCTGTGTGTTTGATCTCTGCTCTGAAAACCATGCTTGTCCCTAGATCTGGAGAGCTCTCTGCTTCAAATTCTTTCATATGGGATTGAGAGATGATGGGATGGGTGAGATTGAAACAGAGCAGTTCTTCTACCCATCCCACCTGGTACTGCTCTGTGTTGGGAGCAGGGGAGTTGGGAGGAGTGGAGCAGTGTCAGGGCAGTGAGTGTCATGTTCCTCAGCTGAGAGTAGCCCCAGTCCTTTGGGATGTCTGGCTTAGAGGCAGCAGGAGCTGCCCTTGCCCCATGATCCCCAGCCTGCAGAGGAAAGGTCAGGACTTTCAAATGGGTTTTGAAGGCATTATTTATCTCTGCCTTCTAACTGCTGCTGCTGCTGCAGTCCAGGAGTCGAGGATGATGGTGTTTGGCTCTGACACTCTGCTAAGCTTGGAAATATTCAAGAGAGACTCCTTGCAGTGTCTATACACCAGCAGTTACAGTGAAGCATCTGCCAAAGACATGTTTGTATTCTAAATAGATGTGGATAACACTAGAGATTGCAAATGCTGGTATTCTGCAGAGGGCTCCACAGAATAAACCTTGGAGTGACTGATTTCTGCCTTCATTCAGAAAGCACACCCCTTCCAGTAATCCTGTGTAGATGCTGTCAGTCAAAGATGTGGTTGTGTCTTACGGGAAAAGCTCTTGTGAGCATCAGTGTCTTAAGTCTGTGATTTGTAATGACATAAACATTTGCAGTAGTGGGTAGTTACGCTTTAATCCGGTCTTGTAAGATTTTATACAGTTTGGGTAATATACATTTTGGATCAAAAATGGCTTACAGTCTTTTTGTGTTGCCTGACAAAATAACATACCGGATTGCTACCAGATATGGATTTGGTGAGTTTTATCTCTAAGTGATGCCAATAGGGAGCTTATAATTGAGTGATACCATGTTTCTTGGTAGCATCTCAGTAACTGGGCCCATGGTTGGACTGAAGCAGAAAGCTATAAGGGCTAAAAAACATCCATACCTTTCATGCCTGGAGTTCTGGTGAACATTGCTGTGCCTCAGCTTTGATGGACAGGAAGGAAAAGGATCATCCTTTGTCTCTGGTGATTCGTTTGTGTGCCAGAGGAGGTCAATGACAATGGGCATCTCAGCATTGCAGCCTTTTGGGTTTTTAGTGTTTATTAAAGGTAATGGGAAGAGGTGTTGTGTGTGCAACTTCTTTTACTGTCACTATGTATATTTCTTTGTAAAAGGTCCTTGCTTTTTACAGTAGAGGTGGATCCAGTCTGGATGGCAAAGAAGCTTAGAAGTCATATATTTTATCCTATGTATTTGTTGGCTTTCTTTCCCTTAGCTTTAAAAAAAACCCCAAACCCATGAAACATGTGGTTTAACTTCTCTTTTAAACCAGTTGAAATTACAGGTTATCTTTTGTTTATGAAGGCATTGTTTAGTTTGAAAAGGAAAGAATAGGAACAGTAATTTGTGAGCCAGGTCAATCAAGCACTCTTGCTTTTGGAAAACTCAGTTCCTCTAATTTCCTGACAAGTTTGGTTGCAATTTTCTTTTATGCTTTCTGGTTTGTTTCAATTTTTTTTTCCTTTTTTCCCCTTTAAAAACTTCCCTCCTCCTTTTTCTTGTCATTCAGTCAGAAATGTTGAAGGACTGAAGTTTCTAAAACCCCAGTTTCTGGAATTGTGGGTTCCTATCGGAGATCTCTGCTTTGGGTGGGAGCGTAAGTTCATATATTGCTTTTTGTTTGCTTTTTAAAATAAGCAACTTTGAGTTTTGATCTGCCTAAACTGAGCAAGTACCTCAAAAAAGAACTTAAATAATCCACAATGCTGTTTATATAGTGTGAAAATTGTTAGTAGTTTAGCTTGAGTTTTCATGTGCCTTTTTTTTTAACATACAGATTTACTGATTTTTAAATTTTGTTTTGGGTTTCAGTCTTTGTATGCAGACATAGGTGCTGACTTACGATATTTCCCGCAGTAATTATGACATACTGTTCAGTGCTTTCTGGAGCATCAGTCTGTCCTTTCTCATCTCATGTCAGGAGGTAAAAGTTTATTTCCTTTTGCAGACTTCTGGCGCCTGTGCCCAAACCATCGGTGATGAATGTTCATCCACGATGAATATTCTCCTCAAAGCTTTCTAGCAATTTCTAGAAACTTCTTCAGATGACTGACTAAAAATTCCATCTGAAGTCCAGCTGGCTCAGGAAATGTTGTACTTGTGAACTAGTGCTACGGCATGTTTTCACTTGGTTTGTCTTCAGTTTTGGTTACGTTTTATGCTATGCTGGCACTGCAGTGCAAGACCACTCTGTAAGGACTAGTGTGATGTGGATCATTTTTGATGGTGACTCAAAAGGGCAATTCAGCCTCTGGTTCCTGGTCACTCAAACAGGAGATAATATAAAGAATGAGCGAACATGTTGGCAAAACACTGACCTTTTTATTTTGTTGTTTTCATGGTTATTCTTTTGTGATAGCATATAAAGGAAAGGAACAAACTAATTCTCTGGAACTGAGCAACATTGGGTAAATTGGTTGTATTTAATCACTGTAAATGTACCTGGTGTTAAACAATGTTTTATTTTAGTAGCTGGTGGTCTTCTATGAACACACAGTACTTTCGAAGTGCCATCACCCAGCACCCGCCGCCAGGCCTGTCAGCACTTCCATCTGAGCTGTCCTTACTCTTTCCTGCTGTGAGAAAGGATGACAGCTCATTTTATCTGCCTTGCAAGCAAACACAAAGGCTGGATTTCCTGCATGTTTTTTAATTATCCTCCGTGGGGATAAAGGTTTATGTATGAAGAGACACTGATTAATGCCAGCTGTTTGATTTGAAGCTGAGGACGGATCCCAGCTGAAACACTGGAAGCATTTGTCACCAGGAGAACCAGTGCCCTGTTCAGAGACCTGTTTCCCTTCAATAGGCTTTTCCAAGCATCTTAGATATAGAGATGGTAAATCTAGATTTTAATCCTAAGACTTTGTCTTCTGAATCTGTGTTCCTCAATCTGTGTTCTGTACCTATTCTTTGTAAGGGTTATTAAACCATTCTAACACTCAGTAGTAAACTGTTTGCTGCAGGGTTTGAAGGAAGGGCTATGCAGCTGGAGGTGTGAGAATATAGATGGTTGCTGAACAAGCGGCTGATACCAGACTTTTGATACAAGAGTTGAATGGAAGATTTTACTGGGGAGTTTTGCACCAGGGCCATTCTCCCCTTCTGCTCCCTTTTATTTCTGCCCCTTCTAATTTTACTTCATCTAGTCCCACTACTTCCTAAAAGAAGCTGTGACCAGTTTGTAAAAAAGGAACAAAATCTTGACAGTAGAACTCATTTTTAAGAAACTATTATGAGCAGGGCATCTTTCTAGGCAAACCTGACATGTTTTGCATATCCTTTCCCAGAAGGGGAGTGGACTCCGAAGAGTGCACTAAAGTTGGTTTGTAAACTTGTTACTATGGGAAGGTCAGGATAGAGGAGATAGATTAGGGGCAGGAGAAAGAGGATTAAATGTCCTACAAATATTTATATAATACTAAATCCTATCAAATCTAGATTGAACTCACTGGGATATATCTATTTATGTGCTTTTCTTTGGGGGCTTTTCATAATTTGTGTTCTAGAAATTTTCATGGCGTATGTGTGTTGCTTGGAGCTTGAAATTCTTTCTCCAGCTTTGCTGACAGGTAGTTGTTGGTATTTGCATGGAGGCCAGTGATGCCTTTTGGACACGCTTCTGCAGGCCATGTGTTAACGCATATCTTTATGGTATTTGGTGATAGCATAGAGAAAATCAGCCACTGGTCATGTGAAATTAAGATTGTGTATATCCTAAGAAGCGCTGGCTTCTGATTCCTGTCTGTTTAATTTATGTTCTAGCTTAATTTGGTTCAAAAAAGTTTTTCTCAGTGCTGTATGACTCTCATGGTACACAGCTGAAATATACGGTGCACTATTTGTCCTTTCAGCCTAGTTCTGCACCATAAACTGCTTTCCCAAAAAAAAGAAAACTTCTTCATGTTTGTATTGATTTCTGTGTTTCTGATGTAGTTGAGGATGCTGGATTGGAAGTAGCAGGAGAGGGAACTGTAGAGTTAATTTGTACCGTATGGATTTGGTTCTGCACCTCCAGGTGACTGCACTTGGGGCTTTCTGAAGACCTGTCCACACTAAAAGCAAATGGATCATGTTCAGGTTGGCATATTGTCATTGAATATCATCACAGTTTTTGCTGTAAGGTTGAAATTTGACTTAAGGCATTTTTATATGTTTCTGGCATTGAAAGACAGAATACAGTCCTCTTTCATTTTTTGCTGAAACATTTAACATTCACGTGGCATATATTTTGAATTCCACAAGATAATACTTCTTTTTACAATGATACTTCTAACTTATTTTTGTGAGAATCCCATGCTGCTCTTTCTGCTTTCCAATAGTTACTTGGCGGACTTCACAAAGAAGTTGAGTATCGTTACGAAAAATGTATTTTGCAATGTGGCAATTACAGCTGGCATGGAAATGGCTCAGAATTATTGGTTGTATGGATAGCTTGTTTGGTCTGACTTTTTTTCCTTTTAAGAGGGGCTCTGATTACTCTTTATTTTTACACATGATGTTTACTGTGATCTATAATTTTCTTCCATTCAGATGCTAAGCCAGCTGGAACCATGTTTCCAAACAAACTGCCGCCTCTTCATACTTTAAAACTTTTTTAAAAATCCTGCTCTTTTTAGAAATCTTATAACTTGGCAGGCACTTCTGATTTAATAAAAGTCTTTGTTCTTTTGGAGGTGTTGTGGCTAATTATTTTTTTTTTCTCCATTCGAATAGAATACCTTTTTTTAATTTTATTTTTCATTGTGTGCCTTATTAAACTGCAGATGGATTTTGCAGCGTTCGTTTCTTGGAGGAATTTGTCAAAGATGATCCTGTTTTGCATGCAGCTGCATACTGCATCCAGTGACCTGTTTTTGTGTTGTTCTTGCACATTGTTCGAGTTTCTCTTGCATCTTCCTCTGTGAATCTGCTCTTATTTTCCCCTTTCTGTATAAGTCCCTGCAGCCAGTTCCATTGCAGATGAAGATTTTTCAGCGATGTTTTCTGCTTTCTGATATAACATAGAGCATTGTAGTTGAGGTGGCCTATTTCTGTTACGTGCAGTCTCTGCAGAATGGGAACAGGGCAGAATGAGAACAGAGGCTGGGGCAGAGGAATGTAGATTTGGTTATTAAGAGCTGTGCAAGGTGCAGTGTAAATGAGTACACAGTGGGTTTAGAGTGATTTATAAACCTTGCAAATATGTTCCTCTTTGAAAGCATAGGTGAGCCTCTAAATCACTGATATCAGTGTGTCCTGGGTTTAGGGACTCAAGGAACCTTTAAATCACAGTGGAAGGGAGGGGTGTCAGGAGAGCGCTGAAGGTTGTACGGATGAGGATGAGGTGGGACAAGGAACAACACAGCAGCTGTAGAAGGGACTGTGTGGTGATGGGGCTGCCCGTGGCAGGAAGCCGAAGCTCTGTTGCCAGCTGGGTGTACACCTTGGCATGACCTGGCCATGGGTGCCTCTCAGGCACTTCCCTCATTGCCTGGGCAATGCCAGCAGCAGCAAACTGCACAGCCGGGACACAATCAGGGATAGAGAAGGCAAGGGAGAGCAAATACAGGATAGGAAAAGGAAAAGTATCAGTAAATGCTAAAGCAGTGTGTTGTGCTGATGTTGCTGGGTTGTCACGCATTTACGCATGTTGATGTTGGCTTTCTTAGTTAGTTAGAAGGATCTGGTACTATTTGTAAAAGCATTTGAAGATGCAAAATTAATTTCCTGGGATGTATTAATGCAGTCATTCCAGGCAAAGCTCAAGGCCGTAGCAAATGGGGTGACTGCAATCAAGTTGCTGCTTATGTTTGTATAAACCAGCATCTCTGACGTATTTATAACTAAGAGGTCTTAAAATCATTTCACTCAAAGATCTTTTATCTGATCCTTTTTCTTTCAATCATACTCCATTAAAATAATGTGCTCGTGTAAGTAACCTTCCCCAATAAGAGGGCAAAACCAAATATTTGTTACGTTCAATTTCTGTGTAACTTTTGGCAAAATGTAAGGTTAAGGTTGAAAATAAAAGGTATTAATGGAGATTGGATCCAGAACTGTATGCAATGGCAGACTTTCTGACTTGATTATAAAATTGTAGCAATAAATAACTTAAGGTGCTGTAGCATTCAAAAATACTTTTTGCTTAGTTTGGGGAAGTCATATGCTCCTTTGAGACAAGAAACCACCATCTGGGATGCCGTGTCAACCTGCAAAATATAGTTAGTTCAGGATTGTCTAAAGGAAAATAAGGTATCCAGCAAAACACCTGAAAAAGAAAATATCTAGATATTTAGATTAAGCCATTCCAATGAATATTACATATTATTGATAATTATTTTGTTCCGTGAAGCAGAAATAACTATTAGTGTGTTTGCAGGGTGAGACTCTGAAAGAAGCTTGATGCCCTCTCCCATCTGATTTTAGTTTGAGCAAAATATCTGGTTCAAGATTCTTTTTCAGGTTGCATGACTGATGACTGAGTTCTTGAAAAAATACGTATCACGGCATAGATGTTGTTTTGGGTCTCCGTCTCTGCTCCGATCTTTGGTGTCAGCTTTGGCAGTCCCTTGTAGGTGGTAGCACAGCCAGCTCCCTGGGACCCTTCCAGTCTGCCTGACAGCAGATTTAATTTGGAGAATGTATTTTAGGGCAATTGCCTCCAAAAGAAATGAATAGTCTTTGGTCTTCTCTGGTGAGTGTAAATGTTGGCCTGACTTAGGCTCCTTGAGGAAGAAGAAAGTTGAGTTCTGACTGGCATTGTGAAGTAGCATCTTTTGTGTGGGAGGCCCCTGGCGCCTCTGCAAGCGTCTTGTCTTGGGAGGAGCTCTGCCCAGTCAGTCGGAGGTTGCTGCCAGCCCAAATAGCTCCGGCAAGGAGTCAATGAGGGCTCTGTTGCCTCCTCTTTGTCTGGCCACGTTTTAACAAAGCGCCTGTGTTTGCGGGGTGGTGGAAATGCCATGCCTTGCCACAATAACCTGAGTGGGGGCTACATGAAAAGTTTCCATTTTTAGTTTTTCTTAAAATAATGAAAGGGATTGTCTGGGGCAGTGCTGATATGAAATGAAACTTTGAAGTGTTGAGTAAATAAAACCACTGAATGTATGTGATTTGAAATTTTGAAGAAGCCACTGTGAAATGGTCGACTCGTTCTTGTGTCTAAGCGGAACAAGATGTGAAGTTGACTAAAAAATTAAAAATATTTAAAAAAAAATCAGAATCTTTTTTATTCTTGTCTTTAAGATAACAAAAATAACGTTGCATCTGACATTTAAGAACCAAAGCTTGTGTAAGGGCAGATGAAAAGCCGCGGAGTAAGTACATGGGAAGCTTGGCCTTGCAGGTGAGCAACAGGCTCCGGTCTGCCAGGGCTCACAAGCCCCTGGCCTCTAACCCTACCTGGCTGGAGGCTCCAGTCAGCTCCTGGGGCTCCCACCCTGCTCCAGCCTACAGCTGCTGCCTGCGCCACCTCCTCGCAGCGCTCCTGGGGTGACAGGCAGGAGGAGGTGAGCTCTCTGCAGCCCCTGGCTCCACTTGTGTCAAGGCAGCACCTGTGGTCGGTGTGTCCCTGAGGCAGGAACATCCCAAGGGATGGGAAATGAGGGATGAGAAACCCTTAATTGACCCCAGTTACATTTTTTTTTTTTGGCAGATTTAGGCTGTTTATAGTAGCAATTTCCTGACATTACAAAATGTGGGAGCTTGGGAAATTTGCAACCTGGAGAAGGCTAATAAATATTTTACTTGATATTTCCTTTCAAAAGCTTTTTCTCTTCCTGGAATGAGCCAAGTATGTGTGTCAGAATGTCATTTAATAAAAATCCCCAGGGTTTTGTGGTTGTTTGGAGATTTTTTGAGGTTATGGTTTTGTTTGTTTGTTTTTATGGGGGTTTTAATATATATATATATAAAGCTATGATAATGTATGAAAAGTTGTTTTCCTAGCAGACTTTACTTTTGATTTAAATAATATAAAGCAGATATTTCTTTGACCTTTTTAAGTTGTCTTTTAGTACAGCTAATGTACATTAAATTAGTATGGATTGTGGAGAAATAACTGTGTTTGTGTCAGGTTGACTTTTAGTGGAATACACTGACGTCTCAGCCAAAGCAGATAGATCAGTGGTCACAGCTGGCCCGTTGCCGACTGTGATGGGGGTTTTAGTAAGAAAGGATGGAAAAAAAAAGAGGCAAAGAGAACACAGTATGTTTGAACCTGGAGAAACAGCTTTTTCACTGAAGTCACATAAATTTGGAATACTTTTTCCTTGAAGACAGAACTGATGGTATTCATAGTGCATTGTTTTGTTTTTGCAGTTTTTGGTAGAGCTTACTTCTTTACGCCTTCCTGAATATTTACTTGCAAGCAGGTTATATGGTATTTATGGGTTTATTATTCTGTGATATTTATGAGCTCCATGTCATGCAGCTCAGTGTTAGTTTCCATATTCTTCCCCCTTTAGCTGTAAACATCATCCCTGTCCTTCCACTTCCACTGTCGGCTGCTGCCTCACAGCCTTCCTGTCATGCTCCCGTTTCATTTAATCATACAGGTTGTCTTCTTGTTATATGGAAATATGTTTGAAGGAGAGCTAAACTGCCACTTCTGAGCGGTGGCTGCAGAGCCAGAAGCCCGGTGGCAGCTGTCAATCGGGCTGTTAATCCACTTGGGAAGGTTTTCCTTACATACAGTAATTTTGTGGCTGCTGTGCATCGATATATTTTGGTTTCAGTTCCGGGTTGGCGGCTTGGTTTTCTTTGTTTCCTTTGTGTTGTGCGTGTATATTCTTCACATACCGGGATTTGTTTTGGGATGTGTTGAAGCTTACTTTTGGCTGGGAGGTACCTGGTTTTCACTCTCACTCTTCACTGTAGTGGGTGGCCTCTGCCTCTAGACCAAATATCCAAAGGTGGATATTTTTGTGCTATTGTTTAAGATGGAGTTTTGCATTCAGAAGTCTCTTACATCATTGACTAAGTAGTCAAGACACCTAGAGCAAGATTTGCTGCCATTTCTTCTGGAGTAATTAACCAGGATTTGGACTGACTTTATTCACACCAGGCTATCAAGGGAGCGAGTGAAATGCGAATCCATCTGATCTTTTTTGACTTTCTGACTTTTCTGGAAATCCCGGTAAAGAGAATGAGCAACTTCCCAGAGCTTATTGATTTAAACTCTGCAAACTGATGTCATGATTATCTGACCTGGTTTTAGGAACTGTTCCTGGGTTGAAGTATTATCGATGGAAGCAAATCAGGATAGAGTCCTTGCCTTGGCCCAGGAGAGTTTGGGATTGCCCCTGTTCATTTGCAGTGGTCCAGGAACAGGTGCTAGAAGTCTTCTGCTTTGGGAAGACAGGGAGCTGTGTTTCCACCACCACACTGAGTAGGGATTGCCCTGCACTCCCTGGAATGCAAGCAGCTTCATATAATATAGACTCTGTAATGCCGATAGAAAGTACTGTCTGCTACAGACGATTCCTCTCTATCTCAGCAGCTTGGAAATGTGCTGAATAATACTTAGCATAACACATGGAAAATAAGACCTTTATCAAGGGCAACCAACACACTTTTGGCAATTTTTGATCTTCTGTTTTGCATTCTTTCTTTTTTATTATTATTTTCTCCCCTCAAGCTGTGATCTGTAGGGGAAGCTTATTTCTAAGAAACAAAAATGCTGCTACAATATTGAAGAGCACTGAAAAACTCAACACTAAAGCTGCACAACTAGTTGTGAAGTCTCAGGAGCATTCACTCTTTTCAATTAAATAAGCTCTTTCGCACTTGGTTGCAATTTCCTACAGTCTAGTTGGCCTTTCATTAAGGGACATATTTTTAATGATCAAGGAAGTTGTTAAACTCCGTACTTGAGACCCTAAGTCAACCTGTTGTTCATTCAAACCAAGAGGAAAAGGTGGTGGGTAGAACTCCAAGTGCTGCAGGAGTTCCACAGACCTTGCACCTTGCCCCCTGTGGGCTGCTGCTGCTCCCAACCTGAGGGAGGGCGTGCGAGACCAGGCATGCCTGGGATCTGGCTGGCATACAAGTTCTTTTATTATTTTGTAAAATCAGCCTCACAAGCAAATTGATTGGGTGAAAATTTGGGGTAAATTTTTATTAGAAGAAAATGTTTGACTGTCTTGAGTCTTGGAACGTCATGTGAAAATGTTTGCTCATGTCTCCTAAAACTTGAAATTAAATGGGAAGTAAAATAATCTCAAATTTAATAATTTTAAGATGGTTCAGTCTTTTAAAAAAACAATATTAAGATTTCTGAGTAGCAGAGTTTGACAGCTTTGGGCACTGGCAAGATTTGAAGATGTCAAATACTTGCACTGTCATGTATTTGTAGCCAAAACAATAGTAAGAGGCTGCAGCCCATGGCGGGTCTCAGAGCACACAGCCAGAGAGAGAGCAGGGTCTGTTTCTGTGGGAATATTCTTCTGACAGCTAGGTGTTGTGTGGCTGAGCCTCAGCAATGCCAGATCTAGCAGCAGCTTTATTAATCTGTGATAAATCTTGTGCTCCCTTGAGTCCAGACAGGCAGAAAGCTCTGAACTCTACAGTGTAGGTTTGGGGCAGCATTATTCTCCTGCTGAAGTTAATCACTCACTGCTGCAGCTGTTGGTGTTGCTCTACATTTGATGCTCATGAAGACAAAGATGGAAAAGAGAGGAGTGTTCTTTGTCACTCTCAGATTTATGTTATAGTTTTGTCAGACGTTTTTAGACAAGAATAATTGTCTTCTGTTGTTGCAATCTAGGACCAACTAAAAGTGAATCTGTTCTTTCTCATATTTCAAAGCAGAAAATTTGATTCAGCTTCCAGGGGTCAAACCAATCCCTAGTATTTCTTTCTAACTACATTTCAGAGTTGTCTTTCCCACCCCCCACCCATGACTGAGGTTCAGCCACGTCCCTTCTTCATTCCTGCCATTCAACATCTTACTGAATTTTGACTACAATAAAACTAAAATTTATCTCTGAGTTTGCCTTCAAGCCTGTTTTAGTTCAGTTTCATGTGTGTCCAGATATTGTCTTCTGAAACTAATATACTTGAATTGCTTAAGTGGCAGAAATACTGTTCAGTGGTGCGTGTTTTTATTGGGATTTAATGTAGTCTTAGAAAACAAGGAAGGCAACTATATCAAAGGCTCATATAGATGCCAGAAAGTATAAAAAAAAATCCCATTTCTTTTTAGTATTGAAAATGTTTCAAACGCACTGGGAGCATTTTCTGTGGATTTGTGTGGGATGCTTAACATTTCCACCAAGTCTGCTGAGGCAGGAGCAAGGGAAGGAGTGCTGGGACTGGTGCTGCCACTTGGCTATCAAAAACCAACTGGTCTTGCAATCCAACTGCATGTAAAGGAAAATGCAGTTAAGAAATCAAAAGAAAATGAACAAATAAAGCTGTGTAAAATTGGTGAATTATAAGGGTCTGATGAAGGTATAAAGTAACTGCCAGTTCCCCTCAGAAATTTCATGCAACTCCATTTCTGAGACAGAGGGAGTAAAAAAAAAAATAAAAAATTCCAGCTCCTTTTAGGCATGGGGAGAGAAGTAGCTGCTTGGAATAGAAAATGGAAGGAAAAAGAGATTTTAAATTAAGGTTTAGTATTTGAGAAGTGCACAAACAAACCAGGTGAGCAGTCCAGGAGATTCTGAGATTGTTGACCATGTGCCAGAAGGCTGCCAGGCATTTTGGAAGGGTCCGGGAGAGTGACAGGAGACAGAAGGAAATAGTGGAGGTCTGTGAGTTTGGGGAAACCTTAGAGAGGTCTCAGATTAATTTTAATTTTTAATTTTTTAAAAATCAGCCTAGGACTGAATCCAAGTTTCTCATCTAGTGTCAAACCTACGGATAAAGACTTACACAGAAACCTGGCTTCTAGCTGCCCTTTCCATTTAAGCATGTGTAGGTGACATGCTTCCGCCGTTTCACTGACCTTTTCTGGTCTAGACCTGAAAAAAACCACTGCAAATCTCCTAAATGTTGCTGTGTACCTTAAAAGAGCAAAAGTAAAGCCAAATACAGGTATTGGGCTGGGTGGGAAGCACTGGTCCTCCAACTCCCTAGTTTCAGCCATAGGGCCTGTGAAAGATGACCTTTATCCCAGGCATCACCAGTTAATTTTTGTCTTAGCTCATGTAAATGAAAAGAAATTTAGGTTGTTGTAACATCACTGAGTATCAAATCTAGACCAAAATTTTGTTAGTGCTATTCCAGCAGCCAAACCCATATTGATTCCCCCGTATCTGTTGGGTTTGCAGGGTAGAAAATGTTATGGGGCTAACTGGACTTGCCCAGGAGTCACCAGTGTCACAAGATTGACCTTGACCACTGATTTTTCTCGGACCAAGAGTCCTTTGCAGCTCCGGTGTCAAACAGAGACGCCAGAGAATTTTTTTTTTTCTTCACCATGTGAGGGGCGAGGTGATTGAGATATTTGTCCAGTAGCGCTAACAAAAGTTTCCTTAATGCAAAGCGGAATTCTGAACTGCAATTGCCTTAATCCGCATTCCTCCGTTTTCACCTGACCACAACCAACCACATACCAGTGCCACAATAACACATTCTGATTATGGCAGTGCACCTGTGCTGGGTAGGTTTTCTGGCCAACTTTTTGTTAGGATTTTCCACCGATTTTTTCTTTAGACTGTAATGATTTTATTTTAGACTTGCAAAGATTTTCAAGCAAGTTAACAAATTCATTTTGGAAAATTACTTTATCTAGATATATTCAAAACTAATCTTGCTTAAAAATAACTTGCTGTTAGTTTAAGTTCCTCCTAAGAAGTTTGGTTAGGTAGAGAAAAGCGTCTGAAAAATAACAATACCTTCAATTTTCATGGTTGTAGTATTATCATTAAGAAATAATAAAGGAAAAGAAATTGCCAAATGAACTAACAAGTTAACAAAATGTGTGCTGGTGTTCTGACCACAAACCACCCGTTCTGCTGCTTGAATGCATTTTGTATCGTGAGGACTTTGAAATATGAGCAGCAAAAGAAAGCACATTTTATTGAAGAATATATGTAAGGTCTGCTAAAAATAAAGCCAAGTCCTTACTGCTAGAATTGCAGTGGAGCTGGATGTAATGTCTTGTGTCTTAATAAAGGAATAACGTCTATGTTGGCAAATAATGAATGTGAAATGAACTCTTTTTGTTCACTTTTTTTTAATGCTTTATATCAATGTCTGTGTTTTAAATTATAAGTATGCTTGCAGAAACCGGTGTAGGTTTCATTCATTTTGTTAATCATTACAGCTTTCCACTTCAGCTCCTTCTGAGTGAACTCAGTTCTTGAGTGTAGCCGAATTCTTCTTACTTGTCATTGATTTTTAATGTATGGTGGCATAAGTGTCCAGTAGCAGATGGATAAGCTTTTTAGGAGTAGTTGGTGTAAATGGTCTGATACTGCACAAGAGCTTTTGCTATTCTATTTGACTTTCGTTTGGTAAACAGATGTATTTAATTTTGCTGCTACTCTGTAAATAATTACACTACAACACAAAGCCAAACTTAGGAATTGTTCAACAACAACAACAACAAAAAACCCCCATGAATTTCCATGTCTGTTTGAGTCCTTCTGAAGTGGAGCACGCACCTGGTTTTAGGTTACAGGAGACGCTGCTTGTGCAGGTCTTTGTGCAGTGCACGTACCTGCTGTGTTTGGCATGCAGAGACCGCTTTCTGACTTGTACTGTTACCTGCCTTGTGAAAGGTTAAGCAAACACCATCCTTTTCCATTCATGGTACAGTAGTTAATTCAGAAAATGTAGAGTTTCTTACGTCTGTCACGTATGGGCAGCCTGGTGCTGTTGGTTCGCTTGGTTTTGGTCAAGTTTTCTGTTTAAAATTTAGTGAGAGGGATCTTAGACTCACACTCTACGGATTCATGTTGTTTCATTTTTGTTGTTCTGGAGTCTTCCGATGTTTGGCCTTTCTTCACGCTTTCCCTACACATTTAAAAATCATGGATATTAGTTTTGTAAGTAATAAATCTCTATGTCTAGATTAAGCCTGAAGCACCACACACATCAGAAATTCAGGCTAAAACGGAAAGAACTGGCATTTAATGTACCATTGCAAGCCCCAGAAAGCATCTCCACATGGAATGAGAGACATTGAATTTTACTGCCTGTGGAAATCCCCCAAAGCACAATTAGCCTGGCTAATTATCTATGTATTGATATTTAAGTGTTGTGAGCAAGTGTAGTCACATGCTCGATCTTTAACAAAATCTGAATCGTGCTTACTACCCTAGGCATAAAAAAAAAAAAAAATCAAAACATGATGCATTAACTCCAGTAGATGGAAAAAAAGATTTTGTGAATAAAGGGCTAGAGAATAAGATGCAGCTTAGACATAGACCACTGACAGCACAGCAAAGATTTCTTTTCCAGAAATATCAAAATTATATGTGTTGTTTTTCTCAGTAAGAAGCCATCGAAATGTTCTTTAAAGCTATAAAGATGTACAGGTTGGAGTGAAAAAGATGAGTAACATCAATTATGTCTTTAGGCCATCAGAAATTTTACTGAATGAAATTAATTTCTCAGAAAGAGATACTGAAATTGGTACCATAATGAGATATATTACAAGACCTGCAAAACAAGGATTTTTTGAAAGACAGTATTTGAAATATTGACCTATTTTTATCTTTCATTCCATATTTGAACAGGTGATACAGTCCTAGAAATTCAGGATTTTTTTTCCCTTTTTGTTACAAGCTGAAAAGATCATCTTCGTTCTTCTTGTTCACAGATTTACATAGATGTACATAGTATTCGTACATCACCATTCTGCTGCCTAAACATCGTGATTACAAGTAAGGAAAAAAAAGGCAGTAAAATAATGAATACCTGGCAAATTCCAGTAGAAACAACATTTGCATTAAGGCATTTCAGCTGAGGAGAAGGGAGAGTTTATGTCCCATTGGGGAATCTCATTTTGTTTGCATGGTAAAGTTCAGCATGTATTATACAGAGTTTTTGGAGATCACTTTTCACATTGCGAAAGCATTCACTGGTGTTTTATGTGGTTTATTCTGTATGAGGTATTTCATTCCTGGGTATTCCCATCATGACTATGTGCAATATGCTGCTATCTCATTTAAAGATCAGAAGCAAGCAACCAACTCCCTTTAAAAACACCAAACCAGTATCCCCACAGGCACACGCACTTAAATTTCATTTACTCTAAAATACGTATGATTTATGTAAGATCCTAACAAAATGTGTGTGCAGGCACATCTATGCATGCGTAGATCATACCCTCCATAATTGCATATACATGTGCTCAGAAGCACATGCTTTCATAGCACAGGAAGCAGTTGCACTCAGGTAAATCCTGCATATAAATTACGTTTCAGTAGCAACCGCTCTGTTTTTGTCTGATTTCTGGAACTGCTTTTTAGGTGTCACTGAAGAACCTAACACTTAGTAAGTGAAATTGTCATTATTTATAACACAAACGTACACGCTTTGAGGTCTTTTGATATATGTTACTTGAAAAATTGAATGCATGGATAAGAGATTACTCAAATAAAAATGTTTCCTTAACACCCTCTAAATCTTAACCTTACAGTGTTCTCAGAGCTTGGTATAATGTTGAATTTATTGTCTTTTATTAATGAGAAGGAACCCAAAAATGAGCATTCATGTATTTTAGGGCACCGTTGTATATTTTGCAATGTAAAAATCTAATGCCTCCTTGGAAAGTTGGTATTAATGAAACTTTCCAGAGTGGAGGACTATTTGGTGCAAGCAAAATGTATGTGTAAATCATATGGGATATAAGCTATACGTAATTTTTCTTTCTCAAGCCAGTCTCCCTCTTCTGAGTCCCCTACTTTTGTGTCACTAAATTCTTAATTTCCACTTTTTTGTATACAGTGCTCTCATGATCCTGGTGAGGATTCAGTGGAAGTAACTAATAAAACTTTCCTGTCAAATATTTATTTGTGCCATGCTGATGTGCAGTGAACGAGTTCATAAAGGAAGCTATATTTGAGCATTTGGCTCTTTTGGGAGCTGACAGAAGATTTCTAGTACTGTGAATGCTACGAGCTGAAGCATCAACACACAGCACTGCAGAATAGAGATGCAAAACTGGAACACTGGCCTCGGTGGCGTTATGGAGAAGACCTTGGTAGGAATGCAGCCCTTAATTACTAATTCAAGGAACCATTAAATTCTTTCTTTGTCATCTTATAATATAAACAGTGGGGAGGGGGTTGATGATGGTTGAGATACAGTGCATAGTCTCTAGAACTAATGTCTTCTCTAAACATAAAAATATCTAGGATGATAATAATTACATGCTTAGGAAAGGGGGTTTTATCTCTTTGGATTGCTATATGGAACTCGTAGACAGCATTTCAGACTTGGAGGAGAAAGAATTACATAGTGCTTGTGTCCAGGAGGATGAAATACATAAAAGACAAGCAGCATGCTCTTGAAACTTGCATTTTGTGCTTCAACTGGATTGCCTTCCTGAAGTCTGGTGCCGGGCCAACATTGGTGTGTTTCATTGCTGTATTTAGGATGGCTGAAGAATCCTGCAGATTCTTTCAGGTAAAGAAAAAGAAGCTTCATTTTGCAGTAGGCTTCATTTTGATGGCTTGAGTATGAGAATTCACCTGATTTTCTCCACTTATTTACTAGCCTGAATAAAATAACTCGGTATATGAGAATTAATTTTTGCTCTGGTGCTTGGTCGCAGACTGGAGGAACCAGGGGAGAGGGTTTGGCTCATACCTACCGTAAGAATCCCCAAAATAAATTTGACTAAAAAGTTAAAATTCAGACTGGTAACACATTGAGGCACTGGAGAAAAAGCTTTTTTCACAGATGAATGGTACACCTGGCTTATTCAGATTTATTTATCCAGCAACAGTTCTGTTCCCTTAGCTGACCTGAGAGAGGCCGTACAGCTCTGTTTTGGAGGAGAGGGTTAGTAGTTAAATATTTCCGTGCAAAACCCGCAAACCAACAACCAACAAAAAATGCAACCAACCAAAACAACTTGTGTGGTTTAGTCCTATTCCATGAATTTCCTGTGATGTTTGAAGGCAGAGTTAGAGATGTTAAGTTTTATTGCATTAAACCAGATTTTGCTTTTTCCCCTAGAACCCCTTAAAGAAGATGATACCGAATTTGCAGTGAAACAGCTCTAAATAGCTCTGATTTAGGAATTTCAGAAGATTAAGCTAGTTAAATTGGAGAACTCAGAGCCATTCCAGTTTGCATATCATATAAGAAATTCCTATATATTTAATCGTATTATGGTTAACTTTGATAGTATATTTGTTGATTTTGGGCACTAGAAAAGACACTAATGCACTTCAGTGTTTTGAAATGAATCACTATACATTTTGTTTGCTAGGATTACAAATTATTAGATATCTAGCTGAAAAGAGAATCCTCAACTTTCTCCAGGAATTCGTAAACATTGTAAAGTCTTTTTTTCTTTTTTGTCATTCTGTATTTGCTAAAGAATCTTCTGCTGTAAGTCCTAAAGAAGAGCCACAAATCTCTTAGAGATTTACTGATGGTTATCACGAAATGGTAAAGGTCTGCTTGTATCATGACTGCCCTTTTATTTGATGTTGAGTGCTCATTGGCATAGACCCCAGATACTGAGTGAAACTCTGCATGTGAAACCAAGTAATTACTCCTGATAGGGATAATATATCAGCATTAGGACACTGATAGTGGTAATTTTCCATGTCATTTAGATAGTAGATAATGGCACTACAGCGACTGATAAATGATTAGCTTAAGTCATGAAATGAGGCACATGTGTGTTTTCCTAGTTAGGTATGTGAGAATTGTGTTTAATTTTTATTTATGTGGGCGTGTAATGTAGACAATGATTTTGGATAATGGATTTAGCAAGGCAGGAAGGGAAGAATGTTTTTTTCAGCTCAGTGCTGAGATACCCTTCATTTTCACTCAGTATTTCAGAGCATGTGGAGAGAAGAGGAAAACTCTACAGGTCCTCAGATTACATCCCTGAGTAAGATAGTAGTACATGCCCTCTCCTTAGTCTGTAGGGAGTTTCCAGACATCCTCATATTCATAGGATGCTCTCTCTTCTTATGCTCCATCTAAATCTGAATTGGAGGGGAGAGGCAAGAAAATGCCTGACTTTTCTTCTTGCTTTTGCTAAGCTTTTGGACATAGGAAAATAGCAAAGGAACGGGATTAGAGCTCTCCCCTCTCTGTGAATCCTCCTCATTTGCCTGTAAATGTGTGTCTGGTTACTGTTCATGAAGATATAGTAAACCATTATCTGCCATAATCCAATTTCTTATCTGTTAGAGATCAAGATGTGCCTCAGGATGCTGGCTGAGTATCCCACATCTGTCTGTGATGGAGGTCTTGCAGCTGGCTCTCCAGCAGCTGGGCTGTACAGCTGTCAAGCGCTAGCGCCTCCACTCTAATTTAATACTCAGTTTCACTCAGTTTCAGTTTTGGCTTCCATTGTGAATCGATTTTCACTTATTTCTGAAATGATGAGCAAAATCCTGTAAAAAGTATTCATCATGCTTTCCTTAGTGCAGCCAGATGTACTTACTTAATGAAAGCAATGAGCCAGAGGCAATGAATTTGTTAGCAAAATAGAAAATAGGTCTTTTGCCACATAAATTACCCACTTGCCATACACTTTGAGCATGGAAGCTGAGTATTTTGTATGCCTTTTGCTCCCTATTAAATTATTTGTTTTGCTGATAGTCACTGATTTTTTCTGTGAATTTGAAAGAGTTTATATGAAAAGAGTGGTAAAAGGCACATGATAAAAGTTGAAATTGAGCCATGAATGGATGTTGTTAACAGGGGCTTTACCTTCATACCACTTTTTGATATATATTTTCTTCCAAAGTTTGGCTAGTCAGGCTTTAGCAGTGCAGTCTGAAAGTCTGTCCTTGTTTGATGAGAAACAGAATATCCTGTAAGATGTACAAAAATTGCACTGAAAGAAGCAAGCAGAAGAAAAAGCAGATTCAAACAGTTCTTCCAGCCACTAACACTTCCAGAGCAAAGCTTCTGAAGGGAAAGAGGTGTTTTGGATTGAATGCAGTTTTGCTCAGACAGTGGAGAAAAACCACATAGGTCATATTTTAAGGGCTGTATAGATGCCTGTGGGCCTGACAGTGAAACCCTTACCTGCATGAGTAGTTCCTTTCTCTCCCCTTAAATTGCTGGTACTGCTTCAACAGTGCAGCACACTTGAATGCATTTATGAGTGTTAACATCGTAATTCTGGCTGCAGAGGTGCTTTCTTGGCAGACATGCTGCTTTTTGAACAATTAGGGGAGAGACGTGTAAAAATGGTGCGCTTAGTCCAAGCCACCCAAAGGTGTAGTTGGAGCTGAAGCAGAGACGAGCAGTCAGAACAGACTGCATAATCACTCCTTACACATCTTTTGGCTGCTGGAAACGTTATCTGCCACAATAAATCCTGTTTTATATAAAGATAGTAAGTAGGACTCATTACGTCTTTTTGGCTGTTTATGTTTCTCTGCTGGCTATCAATACGTGACAGGGCAATATTAATCTTGTCTCTCTGGGAGCCAGAAGAAGCAGACTGCACATGGGCATCCAGAGGCTGCAGAGGAAGCACAGAAATATACACACTGGAAAAGGTGGAGAGGTCAAGTTTAGCATTCAATCCCTGCTCATGACTAACTTAAAATATTACCCGTCAGCTGCAAAAGGACTGGATTTCAGCAGCAAGTTTGACCAGACAGACCACACAATGAAGTCATCAGTACTGAGACCCACCAGCTTGAAAAAACAACAACCCCTGGTGTTAAGACAAATGCTTTGAAGAGTGGTTGATATTAATCAGGTGGTGCTACTGGTTTGGAGTTCGTTAGTCATTCTGTATGAATAAAAATGCTGATAAAGGACACAGTACCAGAGCAGAGCCAAAGAAGTTTTGTAACATAAGAAGCCACAGATCTGAAATCTACTTAGGGAGAATTGGTTAGGGCCCATTTCAAAATTCCTTAAGCCAAACTCATCTCTGGGCTGACTCCTTTGAAGTCACTGGGGTTACACAAGGAATTAATTTGACCGTTCGGTGCTGTACATTAGCAGTGATCCTGCTCACCGTGTTGGAGGTTTACTGTTTCAGTGTGGTTTCCTCAGAGGAACTTCTAAGACAACCCATTGTGTTCCCACTGTGGGCAGCCTTCATCTTCCCCACCCTTTCTTCCCACCATTTTCTTAATTGCTGTAGCAGTTGAACAATATTTTAATTTTTAAACTGTCATGTACTATGAAAATATCTCCTTTCTTGTATCGAATGGTTGCCTACTGCTGTATTTGGTAACCTGAAACAAATTTCTAATATGCCAGCACTGGATATGGCCTTGGTTCACTGAGAGAAGTTAAAATTCACTGTGCCTGGCTGTGCTTGAACTGCAGGCACAGACAAATCCTGATAACGTGGGGTTGGATCCAGAATTGCTTCAATCTGATAGAAATGTGGTGTCTGTCTCTGTCCTCCTCCTCCCAGCAAGCAGTATTTGTCCAGTCGCATGGTAACCTGGACCAGGGAACCAAACTGATTGAAAATTAATCCAGAAAATCCATGTTCAGCTAAATTTGTTACCTTGCCCTTAGCAGAAGAGGATGTGATAGCAGAAGTGGATGGCTCAGAATTGGCTGGAGGTGACTGACTGTGCTAAGTCCCACTTTGGGGATCTACAGCCTTTAAGCAGCACTCTCTGGACCTAATGGATGTCCAGAGTACACATCTGTGCCCGTGGATCTGTGCACAGCACTGACCCCACCAAGGCTCTCCAGCTGCACGAACATACCCGAGCCCGTGTGCCCTCTGAAGTGTTAGCAGAGCTCGAGTCTAGCACCCTTCTCCCTGGGAGATCGTGGGATGGCTGTGATGAGAAAGCGTCTTTAATCATCTACAGGACTTTTCTGTGTGTAAGGAAGAGAGATGTGAACTGGAAAGAGTAGAGGATCAGTATCTAGCATTTCTGTTCAAATCCTCCTAGAGATTCAAAACATACAAAATATGTCACAGCATAATTTTTTCTTTACTGAATGTTGCATACAACCTGGGGGAGGAAGGGAGAAGTTTTATGTAGGTATATGTTTTGAAAATGAGGACAAGCATTTTTGAATACTGGATTAAATGATTTTCCACCTTTTTGTCTCTAGTTCTCTCTCTTTCCCCTCTCCTGTTTTGTGGAAAAGGTTGTCACTCAGTGCCCAGGTCAGTGAGTCTGACATCCCTCTGCTGAGGGACTGCTTTTGTAGAACTAGACCTGAAGTCTGGCCTGTAAATTACTCCCATATTTAACATGACAGGCTGGGTGGTTGGGTTGTCTGAGACAAAGATAATATGATTTCCCGAGGAGCTGAAATACCCACTGCATTGGAAGTTAAAAGTTGGAGGGTTTTTGTTTTGTTGTGGTTTTTTTCTCTGTAGCAGAATATTTTAAAATATAACAGACTGCTACATAAATATTATTTCTCAAAATATATTTCGTTGTGTTACACTTGCTTCTGAAAAAGAATACTTTGCATTACAGTCTTGGTGCTACGTGAGGCTGCCCCTGAGAAGTCCGTGTGTTTTCCCTTCAAGGAAATATGCACAGGTTTTCCAGGATGTCAAGCAATGATGTTTGAAAATATAACTTCTCTTCTTAACAGACGAGGAGACAACTGCGCACAGCATCACGGGGAATTATGAGATGAAAGTCCACTCTTCAATCAAAAAATCATAGTAAAAATCTTAACATCTAATGTCAGTTATAAATTTGATTTCAATCTGGTTTTCACTGGGCTATGGCAAGTGGATACCTGCTTTGAATTCTCTTTGTTTTATGATGTATTAATGCGTATCATTCAAATAAAATTAGTGAAAGGAATATGAAGCTGAAAAAGTGAAGTCCATCAGGCCTTTCTGGAACAAATAATGTAATCTCCTTCAATTATTGAATCAACAGATCCTTTTTTCCTTTTTTTTTCCTTCAGAAGAAATTGGTTGGGTTCAATCACTCATTGAAGAGGATATATTGATAGCAGTAAGGCATGCTTTCACTGGCATACTGTAGCACCATGGGAGAAAAAACACAACCTGTTTTGTGAGTGTTGAAGGGACAGGGCGGCGTGATTAGGAGATGGTTAGTTTTAGGTTGCTTTCAGAGTGACAGTCTGACTTTTTTCACAATGAGCCTGCTCCTCAACCCCTGAGGCCTCTCATGGAAGAGAAGCTGCCTGACAGCAGCTGGCACGCTGCAGGCCGTCTCCTCCGCAGGACAGCCCTGGTCCCGTGCCTGGAAGTGGAAACCTTCTGGCTTAGTGTCCTAAAACTACAGTTGAATTCATACATCTGCATCCTAGATTTTCACGTTCTTATCTTTCAAATTCATAGCACATGCAATATTCTTGACGCAGAGCTGAGGAACATTTTCAACCACGCTGCTGCCCAGTCACTACTGCTCAGTCATTTTTCAGCATTTCTACCATTTTGCTGAGGATAGCAGGTAGTTGACTCTTACAAGTTTTAGAATTCAGGTAATGTAGGGTTTTTAAAGCAGAACACACTTCTAGGATGTCTGAATAGTACAGCAGATGTTACTGGAGTATTTTGAAAGTAAAGGACAACCACTAAAAGATGAGATAAAATGCCTGCTGGCCGGAGCGTCTCAGGATAACAGCTCAGTTGTCATGGTTGACAGGTGGCTCCTTGCAGTTCTGGCTCTTGGAGCTCATTCTTCCAGTATCGCTCAGAGCCTGGTCCACATGGATGCTTTCTCAAAGGAGCTGAGCTGGCTCTGCTTCAGTGACTGCTGCCCGCTGGATTCGGAGCACTTGAAACCACCACAGCCATTGTTGACTGCACCAGTACTTGCTGAAGTTTCAGCGTGGCTCGGGGTCAAACATTTAGGTACGTGCCAAGGCATGGGCTCTGCAGACTTTGCTTTCCAGGTAGGAGCTGGTGTCCCCCCATTCATACGTGAACTATGCAGACAGCAGCATTCCTGACATTGTATGAGGCATTAGTGCACTCTGTCTTACAGCTCCGGGATAAATACATACCCCAGATTCAAGTTGCAGCAGGTATCAAAAAAATTAAATTAGGTCCCTGAAATCATACTTATTAAGCCCATTTGCACATGGTCTTTAGAAGAGCGTATGAAAGTTAAGTTAAAGGCTCACTTCCTCAGGTTTTTTTAATAAGAGAAAACAAAGGGGAGTGAAAATTAGTCTTGCCTTGCCTTGCCATTTTAGTGTTCCTAGTGTGGTTTGTCAAGTTTTTTTGTGGAAGTTACACAAAGTTGTTCTTTTATTTTGCATGCATGTTCTGCAGAATATTTTTGATTTATATTTTATTAGACAAATGATGGAAGGAACTTGTATGTAAAATAAACATAAATAAATTAGTATAACTTTCACCAGAGGAGAATAATGGTGAAGAGAAAATCATGGTTATTACCTCAGATAGACAAGCATAGAAGTGTAATTTAGTGGAACTGACGTTTGCAAACCTGTGGGTATTGGAGTGAGACTCAGTGGACCTGGATTAACATTCATGAAATACTTCCCTCACTGAGTCTCATTTCAGACTGTCCCGGAACAATGTCTTTCCCTGAAAAGTGTTTTAATATATGCTGCTTTCCTTCCTGGGTGACAATTACTTTTATTTTTAGCTGGTCAAAATTTGTACTTGAGAAAACAAAAGCAGTCAAAGCAATAACAGCTGAATTAACCAAGCACTCAATTGAGTACTTACTTTTCCACAGAAGCCAAAGCTGGAGATGCCCAGGGGATGTGGGGTGTGTGCATTCCCTGCCAGGGCACCTTGTCAGTGTGTGAAACTCCATGAGCAGAACTGCAAGGTTAAATCCAGTTTCCAAAATCTTATCTTATTTATATACAGTGTCTTGATGCAAAAGCCTCTTGAAATGTGGAGTGTTTATTTCTTCTGAAATCGCCCTTTGTTCATGAAACATTTAGAAATTCATTTAGCAAAGCATTTTGCCCATATCCTGCTCTCGCTTTAGATGGCTCTTTTGCAACTATGTGCTAGATTGAAATTGTAGACTAAGCTTTGGTTGTAACCAAAAAGCAATAGCTTCTTATCTTTTCTGGAACTGACATTCCGTTCTGTAGCTTATTATGTATTTTTTTGGAGAAGCTATTAATCTTCTTTCAGTGCTCTTTGTATTTTCTCTCTGCACTTGCACAGTGACTTTTCCTGGACCCAGTCTTAAGTCCAGCTGCTGACGCACAATCCCTGCCTTCTTCAGTGAGAGTTTTTCAAGCTCAAACAGGGTGTTAAACATTAAAAGCTCTTTGTTTCTTAGCTGTTGTTTTTATAGGGTTTTTGCAGTTACTTTCTTACTGTAAAACTGAGAAACTTTTTCTTATCATTTATTTTCATGCTTTTATGAAAATTTTAACTGTCTGACATAAGCCAAAACTTGAAGGAGGATGGTAAGAAATGTCTTTTAAGACAATAGTAGTTTCAAAGCTATACTATAGCATAGTATGCTCTATAATATATAAATATATTATACAGCACAGTATATTTCCTTTAGTTGTGAAAAGCTAATGCTAATGCAGAGTCCGTGGCATAGTAACACTTATAACAATTAAAAGCAAGAGAAAACATGTTGAAGTAATCAGCTGATTTTGCAACGCTGTACACTAGAATGACCAGTTTTTGTATTCAGTATGATAATTTGATTAAATTATCATTCCTAAATAATTCTAGCTGGGTGGTTCAGGTCTTATTTTGGTGGTTTAGGTATGTACTCTAAATGAGGAGGACATTTAAGATGCAGCTAAACCTTGTGACATGTTTTAATAAATTTTTTTCAAGTTCCTGTTATCATTAGGTTTATCTACTGAAAGATAGAATCTCAGAAGATTTAATTTTCTGTCTTTGTGAGATAAAATCTTGCGCAACTTTAGCTTACCTGAATGGGAAAGAAGACACTTCCACCCCACCTTGGGTCCTAAAAAAAAGTTTATTTTTGCAAATTCTGAGCGTAGCTTGTCCCTCTTAAATAAGACTTTTTTTCCCCATATGATACTGCTTTCCTTGCCTTTTATTTTCCTCCCATCCCCACTGGAAATTGTAGGTCCTGCTGAGGGTTGTTGCCACAGCAATTTTGAAGTAATTTCATTCAAGGTGGCTTTTGCCCCAGCCAAAATCTTCTAAAAAAACTCATTGTCCCAATTTGTGTGCCTTCTGAGGCCCTTATACATATTGTCAGCAAGTATCCACCATCTTCCAAGGTCTTTTTGTAGCCTGCTCCAAAGCCTGGCCAAATTGGTTGTCCTTGTACTGAAAAAAAAAACCCCAACAAAACAAGAAAACAAACAAAAATATCTCTCCTTTGATGTTAAATATTAGAAAGACAGAAATAATTCTGATGTGCCTGAGGTGTTCCCATCTCAGTTGCCTTCAGCCCTCCCCATGCAGTGTGGCATGCATGGAATAGAGCCACAGGAAGCATGAGAACTGAGTGCCAGGTAGGTGCTCCAGTGCTGCCAACTGCTCCCCAATTTCTCTGGTGATTTTAGAAAGTGGCACTGGTGCTGTTGCTGTTTCCTCGCCCTTTCTCGGTTACATGCGTTTGTGGTGTCAGCAGGTTGAGGATCCCTGCTGGGAACTCTGTGGTGCCCATCAGTAGGAGGGAAACAGGAAAGCAGTGTGCAGGAAGCTAGGCTTGGGGGCTCCTGTTCACCCCCAGTCAGCCCCACAGCAACAGCATTCATCATATGGATGCTGGTGTGGGCTCAGGACCCAAGGACCGGCCAGCTTCCCTGCCCCTGTGTCACTGCATCAAACATGGCTGTTTTCAGCTGGCGCTGGTTTCGTCTCAAGAGGAAAGGAGATGCTTACAAGAAAGGTTTTCTAGAACTGGGACAGAAAAACCACTCAGTTCCCTTCACATCAGGCTGAAAAAAGATTTTGGCCATAGCAGCTTGAAGTATCTCCGAGAGTTCTGAAAATGAATGTGTTTCACAGGTGCCACAGACCCCCTTCATCCAGCAAGTACTCACGCTGAGAGTTTGCAGAAGCCAACACTTTGGTCCTAATTAACTGGATCCAGTCCATAGTCTTCACGTCACTTGGCCTTATTAAATGTTTATATGCATCTGTGAAAATTCCCCATATTAATTCCTCATTCTATCCAGCCTCTAAGTATTTCAGACAGAACAAATAATAAATGAAGCTGAGGAATCAGTACTGATTAACGAGATAAGGGTTAGAATGCCTGTGCTTGGTGATGAGTGAATTACAATTCACAGGATGGTGTGGCTGGATTGATGGTGAAAAATGAAATTACTGCTAAGTGAAGAAAAAAAACTTTCAAAAGAATCTTGTAATCAAACAAATTTTGTGTTGTAAAGACTTTCTCTTATTAACCTGCTGCAAAACAAGACCTATGTAAATATCTGTATTTGGCCAGAAGGAGTTTAGAGAATAACAACTCACTCAGCAGAGAAGAAAGTAAGTTCAGTGAAGTTTCAGATGAGATTGTCTTTTCCATTACTTTCCAGTGCTAACAGCTGGTCCTCTCAAAACTGAATCCCACCACTCCTTGGCGGATCTCACACCCAATGTGTGCATTTTGAGCATTCGCCCCAGACTGGTTAATCACCTATGTTGCTCTCTAGTCCTTTTAGGTTAAGACATACCAGTGTTACCCTTTCTTTTTTTTTTTGGTTACCAGGGTTTTGAAGACTGAGATAAAGGCCAAAGCTGAATGTTTTCAGCTTCACAGAAAGTGAAGGTTTCTCTTCATTGGAAAAAAAAGAAAGATATTTTTAGTGGCCACAAACAGAAATTACTTTGCTTTCTTTACATTTTACTTGCAAGGCCACAGAAAGTTCTAGGTTGTGTTCTCATTCTGCCTCAGAGGAAAGAGTAGGCAACTCACACTTTAAAAAAGTTTACACTTTTCTGTCTTAGGTACTTAAATGCCCCTTAGCTATGTCTCTACCCATGCATTCTTTTTTTTTAACTTTTTTTTTTCCCTGTGGGAGAAGAAGATCAGGAGGAGAGGATAAGGAGGAGGTACTCAACACCGGGATTTCTGTTTTCAAAAGTGGGACTAAGGTGAATATGAGAGGAATTTAAAAAAAAAAAATCACTACAGGGTTCTCTCTGTGCTCATTGCATTGTATATAACTTTAGCTTAGAAGGTCTTTTGTATCGAGATTTTTTCTTGAAAATTTCTGTATGTTGGGGTGGAGGTCAGAAAGAAGGTCTTCCTTCTCTGGAGGAAGACTTGATAAATCCTAAGTAAAATGGGCATTTAATTTTGTGGTGTCTCTGTTTACACTTCATGACTCCAGGTGTGAAAGTAGTGGCCAGCTGAAATGATGGCTCCCGTACGGGTCTGAGTGCAGCCTTCTTTGTGGTGCAGCCTGGGTGACTCAGGTCCAGACCCCAGTGTCAGGCACCATGACATTTTCCGTCTCTCTCTGTGCCTTCTAAAAATTTCTTCACTGTAGCAAGCACTCAGAAATTTCTTTCAAGATAAATGAACTGCCATGGTGAAGGGAAGCTGAACGCTTTCCAGGATTTAAGAAGAGATGAAGTATTTCAGATTTAAACAACACTTTCTGAGAGTGAAAAAAGTGTGTGTTTTGAAAGGTTGTTGACTAAAAGATTTCATGTGTGTTGGTGCTGTATTGCCTAAAGACCAGTTAGAAGGTTTTTGTTTAATTTGCAGAGGAAGCCAGCAGTGTTTTAATGTGGAACTCTGCAGAGGCACAAAGTTTGCAGTATACAGCCTAGAGTGATAGGTCAACAGAGGTTATTTGAAGGATGGGAACAACCAGATAGATCAATTAAAAATGTTTGCTAACTCTATAATATTGAGTGACAGGGTGGAAAAATCCCATTGGCCCTCATTTAGAAAGCAGCATTTAAAAAGTCTGCTCACTATCTGGTTGTGGTGGTAAAACCCATGCCCTTGGAAATGCATCCCTCAATGTCCTCAGGGTTTTCTCTGTGATCTGTAACTGCTGCACTCCTGACTATGGTGATGTCCTCCTGATGCTTTGCCAACTTGCAAAAATCTTTGCTTCCTGTGATTTGCAGAGGAATCTGAGTTCTGAAATTGTGCTGATGTAGTGTTTTTTCTCAAAATTGACTGCAAGAGCACAGGAGGCCAAACAGGACAGCATCCAGGTTACCTTGTGCCGCTTCCAAAAGCAATGCTATTAGAAAAGCTGAGGGAAGCAATATCTGTGAACTGGAAAAGGACAGCGGGAATGTGTAAAAATTTATTAAACCCAAAAATAAGAATATATTGCAAAAAAAAAGAGCTTTGTTTACTTTTAGCAAACATGGTAGTACAAGTTCTTTATGCTCAAGGCAGCAGCAGAATAGACAGCAACCTTAAAGCTGAATGATTTCTTTCTGGCTTTCTTTGCTCCTCTCAAGGGCAAAGCATCTGACCAGAACGGGGAACCAAAACGGAGTGTCGACACCTGTTCTACCTAAATCGCCATCTCTCTTTCCTCAAATCTGCTCCCTGTCCCACCCACCCCCCTGATACCTACTTGCTTGCGTCCGAGTAGATAATGCTGCATCTCATCTCTTTGTGTGAGCTGCTGATGGACTCTGTGGCTGGTGCGTGGGTACTGATTTAGGCAAATTAAGTATTTCTCATTGTTTTAAAAGAAGCAGCTTTAATCATCTGGCTGGCTTTCACTTAGAAGTCCTTAATTCAGTCATTAGGGATTTTGCTGTCAGAAAAATCAAGTCTGACTGGCCATGGCAAGGCAGAAGTCTGATTCTGCCAGATCTCTTTGGGAAGGCAGGAAAGAGGACAGCAAGCACTGTTTGCCTCAGTGAATTACTGATTCTTTAGAAGGATGAAAAGGGATGTACTGGATTCATTTAACTGGTGCTGAATTATTTCTCCCTTTCCTAGTATTTAAAAAATATTGTTTAAAATGATGATGTTTATTTTAAAAGTGTGGTAGTATTAGTGTGTGCAGATAAAATTATGAGACCTGTAACAAACTATTTTCTGGAATATCAGGGATCTGAGAGCACAAAAGTGAGACTAGAACTGTTAGATCATGTTTATTTGAAATTTCACAATAGCATAGTTTAGTTTCTACATATCATTTTATGTCTTTGAATGTTTGAGGGTTTTTTTAATTGTAAACTTCAAAAAATTGGAAGAAACAAGTTAACGAAGACAAAAAAAATTAAAAAAAAAGCCAAAACCACTGATGGGAATATGCATTGTGTGACAGAGGTTCGCTGATAAACCAGAGTAAGAGACTATGAATGCAAACAGATTGTTACCACAAATAGTAACATGTGGCATATGTTTGTGGTTAACAGAATGGCTTGGATGCCATGGGAGGTTGTGGTAAATGTTTACTGTAAAGAAGGCAGTCATTGCTAATACGAACATGAAATTTCTGACCATATCAGAAACTTTCTAAATGCTGAACTTAGAAACCCAAGAATGCTTGGGAAAATTCACTTTGAAATCTGGTGTAAAATGGTTGAGGATGATCTTTCATTTCCCACACGATATCCTTATCACAAATTGGAGAGACATAGATTTGAAGGGTGGATTATTTAGTGGATAAGGACTTGGCTGGATGGACACAGCTGGACAGTTGTGGTCAGTGGCTCTGTGTCCAGGCTGAGGCCGGTGACGAGTGCTGTCCCTCAGGGTTCTGTCTCGGGACCATTGCTCTTCAGTTTCTTCATCAATGACACAGACAGAGAGGGATCAAGAGCATCCTCAGCAAGTTTGCAGATGACAGGAACCTGAGTGGGGCAGCTGGCACAACACAAGAGAGGGATGCCATCCAGAGGGACCTGGACAAACATTAGAAATGGGCCCACGAGAACCTCATGAGGTTCAACAAGCCGAAGGCAAGGTGCTGTACCTGGGTCAGGGTAATCTGAGACATGTGCAGAGACTGGGAGAAGAACTCATTGATGGTCCTTCCCTGTGAAGAAGGACTTGGGTGTTCTCATGGATGAAGAGCTGGACATGATCTAGCAAGGTGCACTGGCAGCCCAGAAGGCTTACCATGTCCTGGGCTGCAGCCAAAGCAGCGTGGGCAGCAGGGACAGGGAGGGGATTCTGCCCCTCTGCTCTTCTCTGGTGAGACCCCACCTGCAGTGCTGCATCCAGCTCTGGGGTCCCAGCACAGGAATGGACATGTTGGAGTGGTTTTCAGGGAGGGATACAAGGACGATCAGAGGGCTGAAGGACTTTCCCTATGAAGACAGGCTGAGAGAGCTGGGGTTGTTTAGCCTGGGAAAGAGAAGGCTCCAGGCAGATCTCATTGAAGCCTTCTAGTACATAAAAGGAGCTTATAAAAAAGAAGCAGCGTGACTTTTTACACGGGCAGATAGTGATAGAGCAGAAGGGAATGGTTTTAAACTAAAAGAGGAGAGATTTAGATTACATGATAGGAAGAAACTCTTTAATGTGAGGGTGGTAAGGCACTAGAACAGGTTGCCCAGAGAAGTTGTGGATGCCCCATTCCTGGAAGTGTTGAAGGACAGGTTGGATGGCATTCTGAGCAATCTGGTCTAGCGCAAAGTGTGAATGGTGGGGGGATTGGAACTGGATGATCTTTAAGGTCCCATTGCATGATTCCATTACTCCATTTTTTACGTAGCTGGAAATCTTCTAACATGATAAGCCATCTCATAAAACTCTGTGATTGTTTCATGATTTGACCTCCTACGTGTAGCCATCCTTTGTTAGTTTTTACTGCATGTTTTTCAGGCAAAAGATGATGGCATATTCTAGAACATGGTGAACTTTGTGTGTTCATGGTCATGAAAAACCATCTGTAACTTCATTCTTGACTATTTCCTGCTCCTAATACAAAGATAATGGAAGCTGAATCTGTTTATTTTAAGATGTATTCTCCATTCATTTCTTGGAAATATGAAATTATTTTAATAGTTAGAAGATTTTGAGACTTTTTTTTGCAAGCAGCTGCTGAACAGATGGCATAATATTAATATATTTTAACATACAGTTATCTTCTCTGGGATTTTGTTGTTCAACACTTTTGAAGTACTTTTGTTTAAAGGATATTTATATTGACTTCCAGTCTGACAACTTTCTTCATGCTAGTGTTTGTTAAATGATGCACTAATTGTTTTCTTATGAGCTTTTTGTTCATGTGACTTAACCTGTTTTGTTTTGGTTTTTTGTTTGGTTTTTATTTTTTTCTTTTTAAAGAGAAAATATACTGACTTTAATGCTTCAGATGTAGTAAGCAGGAAGCTTCAAAAACATCTTACCAGATCAGGAGTTTGCATTGTAGTATCCTAGAAAAGAAATTTTAAAATCACTCTTGTTATTCAATTTGTTGGAAGATACATTCAGAAAAATAGATGCCGCGTTGTGTTCTGCTGACAAAGGTCAGGCAAAGAAGTTTGAAGACGTGGTTTTGGATGTTTGATGAGCAGCTGTGTCACTGTTGCGTATGACAGCATTCTGACAGCATTCGTACTGTGCAGCAACTTTCTTAAATGAGTTGGAAAACTTCAAAGCCATTGCATCCCCAGAGAATAACATCTGCACTTAACCATGCCTCTCTGCGTAAGCCCAGTCTTGGACGATGATGTCTGTCCATGGCTCAGAAAAGCCGTGTTTTGGGATCTCCATTACTGTCTGAACTGCATCTGGTTCCAAATAGTTTGATGTTTTTACTGGAGAATGGAGAAATCGTGGTGGAAACCACAAAGCTGGTTGGGATACAAGAAGTAGGATGTGTCAAGTTTTGGAATTTAGTTTCCTCTGAGTCAGTCTTTTGAGGTTAATAAGCATTCGTGCTGCTTTCTGTGGGATAGCTTTCTAATCCTTCCTTCTGTACTGTTTGTTGACCGCAGGGAAACATTGCCTGGAAATAAAGGGAAAAAGGAATTTTATTATTAGCTAATTGTAGGCTTAGGATACAGCTAAGGATGCAGTAAGTGGTTATGTTGATATCATTTTCATAATTGATAGGTTATTTTTTCATTATTAAGTTATTTATCTAAGAATGATGCTAAGTAGTCTGGGTTTTTTTATTGCTGGACTGTGGTGTAATTTTCACAAATGTTTCAAATTTAGAGATTTGCACTTATAGGGGCATAAGATGTATAAATTCATAAAGATGAGTACAGAACATTGTTATACTAGATAGACGATTTAACCATTTTCAAGAAAACCCACCATTATTTATGTTCCTCAGAACGGACAGTTCAAGCGTTTTTCTGAGTGACAGTCTGGGAATTGAACAGATCTATTACTTTTAACAAAAAATGGCTTCAAAAGGCCAACATTGCAGAAGACAAATTAAAATAATGGGCAATTTTAACATCAAAACCAATTTTCATCTTTTGGTAATTTGAGACTGGCAGAATAGAAGAGCTTTCAAAAGGGATGATGGCCCTTTTTGCCTGTGAAATTGCTCTCACTGAACTTCTGTGGTTTTGGCTTTGTGATAAATTTGCTGATCATCAGAACTGGTCACAAGACAGCTGCCACACCGCTCCTTTGATTTGATTTGTGTTAATATATTACATTAGGAAAAGGAGAAAACTAAAAGTCACTGCAAGGTCTTTCAAAGACATAAATTCAGGAAGCAAGGTGCAGTTTTGCACCTTAAATGCACATGAAGAAGGAAGTTAATGCAGATTAAGATTTCTTAAAAGAGGGAACTTGAGAAGCTGCAGAAGGCATGGCTAAGTCTGATGTATGGGCAGTAGGATTAGATTTATAGACCGCAAGGAAACGGTAATAGACGTTCATGTTTAAGTTGCAACTTGAGATTTTTCTGCTTATTTTCTTTAGGGTGCTGGCAAAATCAGTATTTTACACAAATACTTGGCTCAAATTGTTTTACTTAGTCTCCTGTGGGTCTCAGAGTAGATACGTGAATTGAGCAAACTATTTGGCCCCTAAAGCTATTGTATGACAGACTGCTAACATATCTGCTAATCTGAAATACAGTAAGCATGTAACTGAATCGTTTATTGCCATTACAAATAGGGTCCTGAATCTTTTTATGGAAAGAATAACCCTTGAGTGATTGCAGTCTTTGTTTCTTTAAGGTTTTTGCCTTCCTTTTCCCTTCCGTTCCCCCTCCCCTCAAGATACCTTACAGAAAGGCCACACATGAATTTCTTTCTTTGGTAGTGACTTGCCAGTGGTTCATCTTCACAGAATTTTATAGACACAGCAAAAAATCATTCAACTCCTGTCAAGAAGGTTTGCAAGAAAACTTGTGGTCCTGGGTTGCTCTTGAAGCCCCTTGGAGGAAAGGACAGCATTTCTTGCACACAGAGCCAGGAGCTAGACTCCATGATCCTGATGGATCAGTTCCAACTTCAGCATATTCTGTGATTCTATGATTCCATAACTTTCTGTGTGCTGTGTGTCATGGGTGGGAGCCTCGCTGCACTGAAGCTACGGCCCCATTGCTGCATACAGCCTCTGGGGAACTTGCCTAATCTAGTGTGTGCAACAGGGTTTGCATTTGAGAGAGCATTATCCTTCAAGTTCCTAAGGTAACTGCTGTCTTGGCTGGTTGGGGCATTGTTATTGTGTTGAGCTTTTGGTCACCTTAGGGGATGAATCCTTCAGCTCTTCATTAATGGACCGTGGCTGTTCAGCTGCAGAGCCCTGCAGGTCCGTGTAATTGCTTCAACAAGCGGGGCTTTGGCTCAGTGATTCCTATCCAGTATTTTTTGGTGGTTGAAATAGAATTGCCCAACAAGCATCTTTTACAGCACAAGAGGATAGTTTGCGTGCCAGGTTTTTGCAGTGAATGTACATTTATACAAGTTTTTGTGGTATGCTCTTAGTAAGCCTTGTAAACTCAAACTTTCAGAATTTCTCGTTACTCGGCTCGTGTCTCACCCCCCACTCACCACTTGGTCTATCAGCCTTGTGTCAGCCAGTTCTTAGCTGCAGTTCCCTTAGTCTGAATCACAGTCTTAATTTTTATACATTTTAGGTCATCTTTTTTTTTGTTCTGTTTCACAAAGTCTGCCTTATATCCTCTTTCACATGAGAACAACAGTGGTCTATTACATTAATTTTTATGTTGTAAGGGAATTATATTAACTCTTGCACTTTGGCCTGGGCTCCAGTCCAAGCTTGAGAAATGAAGCCTTGTACCAAAGTATCAGTGCTTGCTTCTGTTTCCATCCATGTATTCACAGTCTAGGTCTTAGATTGGAATTATACTCAGTAACTGCATTTCTGGTGCTTCGTCTTCATCTACCATTGTCTTAATTTTGACAGGAAGCTACCCATCAGGGTGTCTGGAAGGATATACGTAGAGCACACAGGGAAATGCAAGTGACAGAATTACAGAATGGTTGTGGTTGGAAGGGACCACTGCAGGTCACCTGGTCTCATGCCCTGCTTAAGAGGACACCTAGAGCCTGTTTTCCAGGATTCTGTCCAAATGGCCTTTGAGCGTCTCGAGGGATGCCACCTCCACAGCCTCCATGGGCAACCTGTGCCATTGCTTGGTCAGGCTCAGAGGTTCCTGATGTTTAGACAGAGCCTCCTTTGCATTTGTACCCATTGACCCTTATCCTGTCGCTGAAAATAGCCTGGCTGATTGAGACTAATTATTCTTCATGTATTCCATGACGCTTTTGAATTGCTTTCCATTATTCCTCCAAATGCTGTGCAGTCATCAGCTTCTTCCTGTCACAGCTCAAAATGCTGGTTTCTATCTTTACAGTCCTGGGCCACACAAGGGTTTGGGGTTTTTTAGCTATCCTGTGTAGTATCAGTGCTGAAGCCACCCTCAAATATGATGAGTATTTGGAGGTATATCTGGAGAATGCTGATGTCAACATAGCTACCCCTCCACCAGAACCTGAGCAGCCGAGCCATGAGTGTGTAATGCAAAGCGTGGCATTCAAGGAGCTTCATACCCCACATCTCCTTTTGGTGGCTGAAATAGATTTCAGAGGGTAGAGTTGCCAAGCATGGCCTGCTAAAGTGCCATCCTGAGATCTGCTGCTGTCAGTTTAGTCTTGATTAAAATGTCACATAACTTTCATCTGAGGCATTTAATCAGCTGTTGAAATATAAAAGAAAGTTGATGTTATGTTTTTCTCCCACAGTAAGGACTGTGACTCTGTTATGTGTCTCAAAGCAAATATGACAACACTGTGCAAAACATAAAAGATATTTTTACCGTGTTTTGTTCATCTCTAAAGAGAAGTATTATTAAATGATAATATTTCTGTTAATGTGAAGCAACAGTGGAGAAAGGAGGTGAGGAAATAAACTCCCTGTTCTTATTTAGTAGAAGATTTTATTGGATACTGTGGGGGGGAAAAAACCCACAAAACCTAAAGATAGACAACATACCAAGATAAGACTATTCTCTTAGGCTTAATTTTCTTTGCAAGTGAGAATTTCCCACTCTGTAAAGTGAAGTCCCAAGTTGAGATCAAGAGATGTCACCCTTTCTGTTCCTGTTTGCAAGTCAGTGGATATTCTAGCAGTAGCAAGAAAAATCTGATTTGTAAGCTCTGGAGCATTCCTTGAATAAGTTCAGTTCTCCACAATTTTCTGTAAGTACTGCTTTTCTTCAAAGATTCAAGTGTCAGAAAATTAGTTTAACAATAGCTGAAACACAATTAGAAAATACACAGACATGTTCTTCACCTCTTTTCTTCCTTGTATGGTCTTTTTGCAGAACAATTGTGCTCATCTCACTTGACATGGAACTAGAATGATTTTTTTTTTATTGTTTTAACACTAGCTGTAAATCAGTGGGCCAAGTCTTTCTAAGGAATATTGGAAACCAGTGCTTTGTGAGTTCCAGAGGTAAAAATTACAGATGTGTCTCATACTCTCTGTTTTTTCGTTGTTATTATTGATGTTTCTTCGGTAAAATACTGTTTTTCATGCAGCTTAGGTTCTCTCCTTATTCTCAATCTCAAAATCTTCAGGTTCTTGTATCTACATGTATTGCAGCCCTGTCTGATTTTTTTTCAGGGTAAGAGTTTTTTTCAAGTGTTAGTGTTGTTAGGAAATAATTTGTTACCTGGAATTAACTACATGTGCAATCTCCCCAAGATGGCATTTCCTGTGGGAACAGAGCAGCGGAGGTCTGAGACGTCCTCTCTCTGAGCTGAGGGGCTTCTGCTCCAGCGACCCAGTGTATGAGCGTGTCTGTTTGTGTGCTGAGTGAAAAAGATAAGATGCACCAACCATTTCTAAGGATTGCTATTCATGTCGAGACTTTGGAAGGACATCTTTTCTTGAATTTTGATATGCAGGAGTTTCAGGCACATTCCTTGCTTTCTTCAATGTTTGTTTGGAAACTACCTTGTCTTAATTCTCTAGAGACAAACAAGGGAAAGAGAATACCTATAAACCTTGTTATTCAAGAATAAGTGTATATTACTTAATGGTCTTTGAGGCTATATGTTCACATCATTTTAGTGGAACTGAATCATAAGTGCAAAGCATAACTGAATTTATTTATGATAATTTGAGTTAAAATTATTAACACACCCCCAAATTAGAATGTTGTGTATTGTATTTTGGGAGGCTTTTTGTTTGTTATTTCCACTTTTGACATAGTAGTAACCTGTATAAAATGCATTTTTTTCTATATGATATCTTCTTTTTTTCATCCCAATGTAACTTTCTATCTCCCCCTGGATCTTGTACATGGACCTGTATAGCTGCTGGGTAGGGCTGTGGGTACCACATCTCCCTCCTTACCAATCTGGCATAAAGAACTTAGTTGATTGTTTTATCTCCATCTGTGCTGCATAATCCCCTGTGGAATGTGATGCAAATATGTTTCAGATAAACTCCCTGAAAAACTTGTTATTGTTTGTTTCAACTGCGTAGTGTCACTGAAGAGGCACTTTCTAAACCAGGAATGCACAAGAGCATGAGTTTGGAAAGTGTACGGTCAAATCATGGGGCCTGATAATGTCTCTGGAGCACGGCATGATTGCACTGGAGGTCTCATGTCCAGCAGGAAGGAGTGCGGAAGCTTATTCCAGGGTGTGGGTCCAGATTCAGGGGTGCCTACTTTGAGCAACAGAGGTGTTGAATGTATGTGCCTTTCTCCTGCCTCCAACAACACAATCAAAGCATCAACGGGTTTGTGACAGATTCCTGTCCGAAAGCGGCACAGTTCCAGAATGCAAAAGTCTCCATATCCCCTTGCAGACGTGCCCAAAGCTGGTAGCCCGGGCAGTGGTGCGTGGGTAGATGTTGTGGTGCGTGGGTAGATGTGGTGGTGCGTGGGGAGATGTGATGGTGTGTGGGTAGATGTGGTGGTGCGTGGGCAGATGTGGTGGTGCGTGGGGAGATGTGGTGCGTG
>VYZT01013231.1:0-27215 GCA_013400735.1 Pomatostomus ruficeps | reverse complement strand
GGTGCGTGGGTAGATGTGGTGGTGCGTGGGTAGATGTGGTGGTGCGTGGGTAGATGTGGTGGTGCACGGGTAGATGTTGTGTGGCTCAGCAGTCTGGTACAGCCCTGGGAGCAAGAGTGCGTAGCACCTGGAGACAGGTGTCAGCTCCAGGAACTGACTCAGCTTCTGCTGAATTCCTGTCAGCACGCTCTGCCACTGGCTTGGAGAAGAAAGATTACCCCTTTCCTACTGCCACTTAAGCATTTATGAGCCATATCCTAGATCACTTCTTCAGGATTTGACCCTGGTTGTTAAGTCACTTCACTGCTTTTGGAAGTTGTCCTGAAGACCAGAGCCAGTTTTTATTGCACCACTTGGCTTTGGTAAATCCTGGAAATTGCAGGTCGACTGTCAGTTTTGCTTTTATTATGTAAGAAAAACAGGTAGGAGTTTGATAAGTACATGGTTAAGATGTTTATACCTGCTTGAGCTTTTTACTCATTTGTTGACAAAATCTGGTCAGCGTATAGGAAATTTATAAATGAAGATCTGTTTGGAGTAGCTTGTAATATTCATGGATTTGTTGGCTCAGGGAATGAAGTGCTTGTGCCCAGAATATTGAATGCTGCATGTCAGAGGGAATTAGGATTCCCCAGGACATCCTAGCAGCAGGATTCAGTGGCCAGCTTTCAGCTCAAGAGGTGACTGCTGGCCCTTGGTGTAGGCATCTCATTCTCCACGGGTACTTCAACTTCCTTGACCTGTGTTCTGAGAGCACTAACCAAGGGGGTACTTCTTGTCACTCGTGGTGGTTATTTGGTTGGTACATCCTTGATCTGTAAAATAGCCTGTTCCCATCAGCCCCTCACACTCTGTGCTGGAGTTGGCACAGAAAACTCTTTTTACCCTGTGGCCTTCTGGATAACACAACTCCTTGTTCTTTTCTATTAAGTTTAACTTAGTCTCAGGGCTGAAAAAGATTTGGGAATGTTGAGTTGAAAATGCTTGTATTTTTCTAAATCTTCCCACCCTCAGACCCTGCCTTGGCTGTGTTCTCGTTTCACGTTTTCACAATACTGGAGGAAGCACTGCCAGTTTGAAGAGTTTTCCCAGGCTGTGCAAAATCTCTTTTCATAATTTATAGCCTTGAGGTAAAACTTTTCAGCATATTCTCATATTTTACTAAATAAGACGGATGCCTGTTTTTTATTTCCATACCTGGAGAACACAGGAATATGATCCCATAGATCATATCTTGGGATACCTAGCCACTTTACTGGTACACATATTTCCGTGAAAGTTTCAGACTGATGCTTTTTTGCCCTTTTTCAGCTGTTATGTTTTAATGGTGGCTAGAGGATGGGTTTCTCCCAACAGCGAGCCAATTGTAGGAGCAGCTTTCCCCAGGCCCTCTTCTAGGAAATGCAGCTGAACTCTGCATGGTTTTGTTCTGCTGCAGGCAGTGGAGAAGACAAAAGGTTGTGTGTAACTGAGGGCTGAAAAGAACATGTCAGGAAGAAGGAGAAGATTGATTACCTTCCAGTACAGTTTTGTGCCTGGGTAGTTTCCCAGTATTTTTCAGTCAGTCTCTTGCATCTGAGTGGGGTTTCAGCCCATATTTCAAACCTAAGAGATACGTGGTGATTTTAGAGAAGACTATGAGTAAGAACTGGATCTGATGCAGCAGATAACTCTTGGAGCTTTAAAGGAGATGAGAACAAATGTTATGCTTAGGCCTGCTGCTGTGGAATTTCTCTAAACAATATAGAATAAGCCAAGAGTAAAGAAGTAACACAAAAATGTTTGCTGCAATTGCATACTGAGTCTTAAAGCTGCAATTCTAGATCAAACTATTAAAAAAAAAAGTTAAATTTTGTCTAGGATATTTGCCCAAAAAGATAGCGTTACACTCACAATGTATTTTGCCTGTTTGGACAGAACAGTACGTGTAGAAAAGCCTGGTCTGCGATCAGAAGTAACTTTTTATGAGACAGCAAGCGCTGCCAACTGCTAAGCTATTTGTGGTACCGTGTTATGGCTAGCAGAGGAGAGTAGGGTTGCACTAACACTCGACAGTCCTAAAAATATGTCATTAGGGGTGCGTGCCGAACGCTGACCAGCATTAGCAGAGCTCCAGGCGTGAAAACTGCACGCAGTCTTGCTCACATACACGCACAGCTACTCAGAGATCAGCAGAAATGCGAGGGCAGATGCAGCGGCTGTCTCAGCATTGTTGACAAGAGCTGAACCCACCTGAAATTTCAGTGGGACATTCACAGCTTGCTAAGGGAGCACAGTTTAGCTCCCCAACTATTAGATGCCCATGCTGCAGCAGGGTCTCTCTGGTTTCCAAGGGAAGAATTGGGGCAGAGGGGAAGCTTAAACATTTGCGAAAACTTGCGTTTGGGGAGCTACACTTTTCAATCTGAATCATTCTTCTAACTGCTGCGGCTTTTGAAGACATTTTATCAAAATAGCTTCTAATTTCTTTGTATTAACTGTGTATTTATTCATCATTGCTGTAGAAGCTGAAAAGAGTCGGGACAGGGTGAGACAAGTTGAAATAATTCAAATGTACTGGATAGAGAGTTTAACTACAGGAAAATCCAAAGGCTTCTGTAGTTAGAGGATTTTATGCAGAATTAGAAAATATATTAAACAGCTTCAACTGTTGAGTGTGTAAAAGCAATTTCAGAGTTGGGAAAGCTGTAATCCCAAATTGTGTTTCATATATGGCAGTAATATGGCAATAATTCTAACTTTACCTTAAGAACTGGAATCAAACTGTTGTCATGGCAAGCCATTGTACGTAATCTTGATCATCCACTTACTGAAATATTTATATGTCTGAATAAAAAAAATCCTTTGAAAAATTTTGGATTCTCAGGAAACATGAGAATTTCATAGACAAATTTTCATCAATGGAGTTTGAATAGAAGTTTGATCTGAAATTGGTACATAACAGGTATATATCAGCTTGTGTTTGTAAGAGTTTGATCATGAATAAGTTCTGATGTGACATGTTGATTTTATGACATTAAATCTTAACTACTTAAATAGAAAAGATGTCATAAATGTAACAGGTCGTGGTATTTGCAAGGCTCTAAACTCAAATGTTTTACTTCAGCATCACTTTTGAGTATGTTTTTAACCTTTGACATGGATCTGGACATGCCTACCCAGAGAGTTTCTCAGAAGAACCAGAAATTTTCTTCATGGGTTACTCTCAGTTAAATGACATCCTTCCTTACTAAAAAGGGGAAGTATCAGCTGCATGACGGGACTGATGGATATGTATAAAAATCCAACTTCAGACAGTCACAGTTCTTCTCTTGTCTGTCCAAACTGCAACCTCCAAAGTGCAAGGAGGACACTTGATCTCTTCTTATGCCCTGAGGAGACTTTTCAAAAGTGAGTGTTTCGAATGTGTGAACAATACCTAAATAGCAACATTCTGTTTCAGTGCTTAATTATGGCTGAACGTACACTTTCACCAAAGGTGTTGCTGCAGCATTTGTGGTTTCTCTTCGTCTGATGGTGCTGAGGTTCCAATGTGATGTGATAACATTCACTGTTTAATGCTCTGCAGGAGCGCTGGGTTATTTTTACTGCACTGGCAGCTGTTTGATGGGCCTAAATCTGAGTGGCCAGAGGCTTAATTTCTGTGAGGAATTGCACAATTGGCATTTTGGGTTTATGTGTGAAATATCCTGCCCTTCTGGCTGGAGACCACAGGGTCCATAAGCAAAACAGGTGTACGTGGGCATTTTTGTTTTGGTTCCAGGCCATGTCACCCCCAGCCCTTCATGCCAGGATAGATTCCCCGTGGCAAAGCAGCCCTTAGCTGAAGGTCTGTTGCTTCATTAGAGCAAACATTTAAATAGTGAGAGAGACATCAGGAAATAAACCTGGGCTGTGGGAGAGTACAGAAGTAGTGTAATTACACAGCTTAGCTGAGGGATACCTTTGGCAAGCAGCTCTAATGGGAAATCACAAAGTCTGATTGGTGTAATAAGCAAGGAATATAGATTAATTTCTGTAAAGTTATTTTGAGATCCAAAAAGCTGTATGCTTAATGCAGTACTTGACAGTACAGTAATGAACTAACTACCAAGGTTCAGGCAGAACTCAAATACTCTTAGAGGACACAGAGAGGAAAACTTTAGAGCAAAAAAAGTATTTTAAGCCAATAAGATAGGCAGACCAGTAAAGCAACCAGATATTTGTGGCCACATACAACCTCTTGGAGCAAACAGGAAGCTATCCATTGCTTTTTAGTAAAAGTAGGGTTATATCACTTGTTCTACCATTTGCTGTCACATTGCATGCTTTCAGGAGGCCTGCGTGGAGAATTCAAATGTGAATTGAATAAACTTTGCAAACCATTGGAGATACTCAGTTGACACAGCAATGTGAGCAAGTCCCTGAAGTCCTTACCTTTTATATACAGTACAGAGAAGCATTGCCATTTTAAACTCATGCAGAGAGAGAGACAGAGATGGGATAAACGTCATTTATCTCTAAAGCACCCCTGTCTTTTAATATTTATTCAAATGCTTTCAAAATCTGGAAACAAGAAAAATACAATCATTAATGATATTTTGCTCTTTTTCTTCTTCCTTTTTTTTTTACCCATAATTTGATCATTTGCAAAAAAATTATTTCTAATTCCTTTCTGGTCAGCTCTCTTTTTCAACTCAAGTGTATGTATTTTTTTTTATCGCTCATGTTTAAATTTGGGCTCCCTTTTAACCACCCTGTAGAGTCTCACCCTTTGTTTCTGAGTAGCCAGACAGCTATTTCAGTGTAGGAGCCAAAGCAATTTTAACAGCTGCAGATTCTTGGGTGTAATGGATGTCCTTGGTTAGAAAAAACAGCCATTCAAATGATATGTCCCTTGCATTTGAGAACCATTCAGTGGAAGAAAGCAGATCTGATAGTTTTCTTTAGGACAACGGAGACTTCACAACTCGATATATCCAACTGTGGTCCCGCTAAAGGGAACGCTGGAACTGGGTGTCTTGATGTTTCCTGGTTTTATTGCATGCAGTGCAGCAGCTAGCTCATACCTAGGTTTTTAGAGCCTTGCTTTTAGTGGGTGGTTGGACCAGGTATCCTTGACTTCCCTTGCAGCCTAAATAGTTTTTGATTCTGTAACTTTATACTTTTTTTTTGCTGAGTTGGGTGTAGAAGCATCTTTGCACCTTGATTGCTCTTAGAGGTATGGCAAACTGAAACCCTGGCACTTTGTAATTAAGGCAGTTCAAGATTTCCACCAGGGACGGATGATGCCGTGGTGATGATGAGAGGCACTCTTGGCTGACACAGTTGTTGATAGGAATGAAAGTCCACTCCGCTCTGCATAGCATAAATGGAGATCTGCTGCTCCCATGTTTTCCTTTGCCCTTCAGCAGGACCTGCTGCTTTTGCATCTGCAGCAGCACAGGAACAAACACAAGAGAGGCTTCTGTGAAGGACTGAGCTCTGCTGTCCTGGCTCTCAGTGTAGCTAGCCAGCTTGAAGTCATCTGGTGGCTTATACAAACCCAGACTTATGGCAGAGTTGTTTTAATCCAGTGTTCTTTGTGTTGCATATTCATAGGCTGGCATGAGAGTAGGTTCTCTGAACTAAAAGCTGTGAGCATCCTGCAAAGCAGTGTAGCCAATGCTGCTCTTGATTTAGTTTGCAATGGGGTTGGATCAGGGATCAGGAATCTTCTTTTGTATACCAAGTACAGTGTTTTGCACACCTGAATTTCACACCTCTTGTGTAAATAGTGTAAATCTGGTAAATTTGGGGGCTGTAAGAAGCTGTTTGAGGGAAACAGCTGCAGCGGTGAAGCCTTGGTAAGAGGAGTGGGGGGCAGATATCTCAAGTAATTTAAGCAATTGGGAAATCTGAATTGTTTTGATTCATTGATGAAAAAGTTAATTCATTTATACTCTCTCTTTTCCAGTGATCATACCCCATAGACACACAGCAGCTCATTTGAGGACTTGTTTATTCCTTTTCATGTTAGGCTTCCTCTATTTTTGTATGGCTGTGGAGCAGAACAGTGGTTATTTGTAAGTGTGTTTCATACAAACATAAGCATACTGCTAGCAAGAGTTGTAAGGCTAGTAATAAAGAAAAACTATCTTTTGGTAGAATTGACTCTCATCACTACCAAAACAAGAAAAAGAAGCTAGTGACGAATGAAATTTGAGGGAAAAAAATCATCGGAGAACAAGTGAATGAGTGGCACAGCAGGTGCTCTCCAGAACTGGTCTAGAAAGCTGTTACTTCATTTAAAAGCAGTTTGCTTCAATCATCTCCTGCGAGTCAAGACTGATGCTTTTTGTGAAGCTTAATTGTCTTGTCCCACAAAACTAAGCAATGAAAATTAAGCTTTAAATTGGATGGATTTTCAAACAGACCTAGAAGAAGAAAAAACCAGATTGTGAATCCTGCCATCCACTCACAACTTCCACTAATTTTAAAGCTGTCCCACTTAGATTAATGGAGCAGCATGGCCCATCCTCCATTTAAATACAGCACAGTAGCCAGTTGTGGCTATAGCCAGCTCTGGTGCTGCTTTTTGTTTGCAGTACCTTTGTATTGAGCTACCTGCCTCCTTCAGTTGTCAAGGAGATAGGTCCCTCCGAATTTGGAAGTTTCCTGGAGATGCCTTGAATTTATTCAGGTATCTGAATAAGTCTCAAAAGCTGATATCTGCCTATAAATATTTGTTGCGAAAACCAGTAAAATCACCTTGGGTTTGTTTTAAGGACACTAACCAGATTGTGTTAGCAGCTTGGAGATCCCCATGTTGGCTTTGTGCAGGCTGGCTTCAGTCAGCTGGGATGCAGGAGCTCAGGCATCAGACATTGCTGTCCTTTCTTGTTCCCTTGACACTGAATGCAGCGGTGAGTGCAGCACGAGGCTGTCTGAGCTTGACTCTCTGAGGCAGAACTTGGAAAGCAGTAACATTATCCATACTTGTTCTTTAATAAGAGGATCAGCGTCGCCCTCATTCCACACTAGGACAGCTAAAGGAGAATTGGCTTCAGCAAAACATGTTAAACACAAACTCCCAACTTCAGAGGTCTAATGTCCTCCTAAACCTATATACTAATAATGTTTGTGTTTGGTGCACATGATTTCCATGTGATTTTTTTTTTTTAATGGTGTCTGAAATTTTGCAATCTACGAATTTGGAAGGGGGCCGTTTTGGGTGTAAGTTTGAGGAAGGAAACACTGCAGAATCACTGTGGAAATATCTGGTTTTGATGAAAGACAAAGCTTGGTAAAGAAGGGTAGTTGATCAGTCATCAGTAATTTTATTATGCATTATGGGAGACATTTATCCAAGAGTTAATGAGACATTCCAAGGTATATGATACACTAAAGACCAGACAAAAGACTTGTGATATCCTCCTGAACATCACTTCCTCCCTTTTAATGATGTTCTGGTAGTGCCCACAGGAGAGCAGTGTTCTCTTCACTGGTATTTGTAACCAGTCCAGGCTCGGAGTGCTTATGCTCCAAGAAGATAAATGATGGGAGAAAGCTGAAAAGATTATTAAAAAATCCTTATTCAGTCAAAACATGTTGTTCAGAACGTAACCTCCAAACCTGGACAGTATTAGCGAGCTAACTATTTTAGGCACCATAGCACAGTAGGGTTTTGGTGAGAGCGTCATTCCTTAGCTAGAAATATAATACAAGTCTTTAAAGAATTTCTAGTCTGAGCAACAAAATGAGATACATTTTCGTCACAGAGGGACACAAGGTGAAAAGTTCAGGTCTGGATCCACTTTGGGTTTGGTCTATTTATATGGATAAATCTGATAAAATGCAGCTGCGAGCTTCAGATTTGTGTTTTTTCTAATGTTTTGGAGAGCTTGGAGTCAGTCGGGTTTTGCACCTTCTGCCATTTCCAAGCGTCTGGTGATAGGGAAGGAGCGGAGCCACTGAACAGCAGAACTCGACTTCTCATGCTGGACTTGTGTGGGAATCATGCTGTTTCAAAAGTAGATTGAAATCCTAGATCATAGCCATCGGAGCTAAAGCATCTTGACAACTCCCCCTGCACCCCCCTTGCTACTCTAAAATTATTTTCAAGTCTAAAATCTGCTGAGTAATAAAGCAAGATGCCGTTCAGGTCTCTGATCAGGGTCTGAACAGTGAGCAAATTGCTGGCCATGCAGCTAAGTGAAGTTTCAAGTGCAACAAAACTTGTGAAGGCATTTGGCTCCACTACCCAGCTATTTAAAAACCAAGGTGTAAGAGGTGCATGGCAGCAAATCTCATACCTCTTGGGCTGGAGACTGGCATTTTATGTAGCTGTGTGTAATGTGTCAGCTTTTGCCTCTGCTCCCTTTGAAGTAAAACTAATCTGTTCTGAATGTAACAAATGTTTGGTGCCATCCTGCACCCATTAAGAAACCTATTTATATTTGACTTGTGCTTACAAATAAATCTATCATAAAACAATTTAAAGTAGCCTGCTCCGAAGCCATATCTGAATTTCTATTAAGTATTAAAATATTATTCTGCCCATTTTAAATATGAGAAAATAATGAAAAAATAGCTAAGCAAAGACTAATACTTAATCTTTGCACATAAGGGGCATTTTTTGCTTTGGGGATTCGCTCACAATTACAAGTGCTGAGGAATTTAGTGGTCAAAGGTATACCCTACTTGCAGGAGTAGAATTGTGTTGACGTTCTCCCAAGTGTACATCAGTGCTTCACCTCTCAGATCACTCCTTTGTAATTAATTCTGGTCAAGAAGAAAGGATTGTGAAGATGCTTATGGTATAAATTTAGGAGTCAGTGAGGCAGTAGCTGATATGAAAGGAGAAACGTGTGCATGCAGCCAGATGCACCTCCTCCTTCTCTCACTTGAAAGCTGCAGCAAGCGCTTACCTTGATGGGATTAGCTTGCAGGTGGCAGAATCTATCAGTTGGAATACTTAATAGGAAGGTCCCAGTGAGACTTAACAGGCTCTTCAGTGTGAAATTAAAACTTATCCTGAGTTCGCTGGCATGCTTGAGAGTTGGCACGGCCGCAGCCGCTGTCTTTCATGCAGTGCTGTTTTCTCATGTGAAGCACAAATTGCGCCAGAACGGAGGAAAGTGTTCCCAAATGTAAATGCTCTGTTCTCCCGTATTTCCAGCACAAGCAGTGCTGTCTAGGGAGCTGTGATTAAATTTACTACCGGTATAATGAAACCAAACACAGCACTGAGTTTGTAGCCCAAACAGTTCTTTGCATGACATGAAGAGAAAGGGGTACTGGAGGAGACAGACCCTTGATGCTGCTCATCGCTTTAAGGGCAGTCAGTGCCTGTGAACTCAGCCTACCAAGAAACTTGAGTTGCCCCTAAGATAATTCACCATTATCATTAAGGAAAGTTCACATCTTCTGAGGAAGTCTGTTAAGAAAAAGTTATCCCTATACAAAGTTATTTCCAAAATTGCCCCTTTTTTGTTCATTTGGGCTGGGTAGGGCAGGGAAAGAAGGTGGAGAGATGTCCCTGCATGTTACCTGTTACCCTGTGCAAGGGGATTTTGAGATTTAACAATGGAGATTTGCTCTCACCAGATCTCCAGTGTGCTGCAGAGCCTCCTGGAGCCCTGCCAACATGCAGATCCCAAACACCCTATCTGTAAGGGTGCCTGAGCAGGAACTGTCCTGTTTGTCTCTCACATTAGCGCTTGGATCCTAAGGCGGATGGGCAGGAGACCCAGCAGGCTGTGCATGCTGCAGTTCAGCAAAAATGGACCAGGCTGTCTAGTTTGTTACCTAGTGTTTCATTAAAATACGCTTTTTTATCTGATTTTGTAACTCCTTAGTTATTTGTAGGAAAGATCAGGGATTTTATCTGATAATTTTATCTACTCTTATTGTTCCTCATGAATATACCACAGTAGGCCATGCCGAGCATGAAATTGGCCTTGTAAAGAAAACAGCTTGTTCCCATTATGAGAGTAAATGAATGCTAAAAATGGGCTTCGTTAGTTACAACAGCTGAATCACAGCATCCCCTGAAGTTATATTCAGATAATAATACAAAATTTCACATTTCTGCTTGGCATGGGAAAGGAATGTGCGATTCAAAGTCAGCACCGCAGAGCTTGCAGTAATAGGTGATGTTTATAAAATGTATTTTCTTGGAAGTAATCTCCTCAAGATTTGGTTGTAACAGTGCCAGATCCCAGACAGCATCATATACTAAGTCTTCTTTGTAAATTACATCACCAGAAAAGTTTCACATATTATACCCATCCTTATCTGATAGATGAAATCTGTGCCTCCACCAGCACAGGATAATCAGATTCTGCTGTGCATGGATGTCTAATACAAGTTTATTGAGCACATCTTGGTCTCAGCTGATGAGTGATTCCGTTCCATTTAATGCGCTGATGTTTGTGTGAGTAGCTAATTCAAAGCCATACTTGCAGCTTCAGGGAAATGCTTAGTCTATCAATTGTACCCATAATTTTCCAATGACTTAACATTTATACTGGCACTAACAGGCCTTAGTTGTAGTAATGGTTATGGATGGACCTGACAGATCAGATGCCCCAGCTCTGGGTTCAGCACAAATGAAAGCAAAACTGATGGCTGGAATGGAGGGGTTTGGTGTCAGATGAAAGGCAGTCGGTGAATCAGACCAATAATCTGTACTGAACCAGAGGAAAACAAACAAAACGAAGTAGATGGCAGGAAGCAATTCACAAGTTGAGTTTCCCTGGCCAGGGTCGGGTAGCAGTGATCTGAATATATCAGTGAGTCATTTTAAGGCTATTCGTTTCTTCTTTCAGAAGTCCTTTTCTAGATGTATAAAGTAGAGAAATCTACCGAGGTTGTCAGTTGTGTTAATGACAGAGATATCTGCACTGTCTCCAGAAATATGCAAAATAGAAGGAAAATTCTGTTTTCTAAAATACATTTAAAAAAACATAAAGTGTGAAGGCTTCATCATAGATCCTGCAATTGCATTAAGTGCTAAGAAAACCTCGTTTTTGTTTCCCAGCAAGATATATAACCATCTAAACACTTTTCAAATGAGGAAGTTAGGATCCTGAAAAAAACCAGCGTTTTAGAGAATCATTTTTATGATCACCATATGGGGAAGGAGTCTACATTTTAATATTTGTGCACGTCTAATCCCACCACTGTCAATGGGATTTAAAATGCCTACTAATCAATGTGATACATATGGTAGATGTCATCGAGTGATTAATGCAGTGTAATGCAGTAGCCACTGTATACAGGGAAGCCTCCCATGTGGCTGTAAACATCTGCTTTTGTTATCAGTAATTCTGGAGTCATCAGAGTTGGCAAAGGGGAAAAACAAAACAAAGAGAGGTTTGCAAAAGAGACTTTCAGCTTTCATCTGTGTGGGGGCCCCTGAAGTGAAGGGCACTTTTGGGAGCAAATGGAGCTATGGATGTCCTCTCTCTTTAGGTATCAAGGAGATCACTCTGCCCCCACCAAATGGTTATTCTTAGTTGAAGGGTCCCAGCTTCTACACAGATATAGTTTTGTTGAACAGCCAGTGAATAGCAAGTTTTTTTGCGTGTTTTTGTGAGAGAGAGGAGAGACTTACAATACAAAGGTATTTATTTATACAATACAAAGGTATTTGCTTTAAACTATTGCTCCTGCCCCTGCTGATGATGGTCTGTATTGCTGGCCCAAAAAAACCCACAGCTCTGTTAGGCTGTTGAGAGTGCTGGGTATGTGTGGTGTGGATCATCAAACTCCAGCTCCAATGGAGAGGCTCCTATTGTTGTTTGATACATCGCAGCATAACCCAGAGCACTGTCTTTTTCAAGAGGGAGGTATCAGGGTATTGATTTCAGCATCACATGGGTGTGTGTCTTTACAGTCCCTGCTTCTCATCTCGCAGTGCCTGTGTCCCAAAGGTGAACCAGTTTACCTCTGAGATTTGACGAAATGCCATTTTCAAGCACAGTGTGTGTACTGTGGCATCATGGTGGCCTTTCCGAAACAGCAGGTGACATTTTCATCACTTTTCATTTGCAAAGTGGGTCTTTCAGAGGTGAGGTAGCTCTGTCCCTCTGTGTTGTATTGTCCCATGCAGTCCCAGGGGGGAAGGACGGAAATGAGCCCACGTTGATTTACTTCCTGATAACCTTTTTGTTGGGACAGGCATAGAAAGACAGCGCTGCTGTGTGTGAACACACTGGCTTCAGCAGTTGGAACAGCGAGAGGAGAGAATCTAGGCCCTGGGAACTTACAGCTCCCAGTGCCTGGAAGCCTGTCAAATGTTTTAAGCTGATGCTGCAATCACAATTGCATATTCACCCGTCATAAACTCCATTTGCAAACTCAGGCACAATTGTGGCAATGATTTGTCGCTGTAACCTTCATCTGTTTCAGTTCTGTTTCAAATTAGGCTTTGTATTAGTTTGATAATACATGCTGACAAGAGTTTTGTGGGTGTGATATTTTAATGTTGGCTGCTTCCTGTTGCTTAAGCAGCAAAATTACTCTGAATCCATTGCAATGGAGCATAGAGATGGAAAGAATGATCTAAACTTTGACCACCTAATTGACATTTTTATTCACTTACCCTATGGACCTTGTTATTCCAAGTTAGTTTATAGATGCATGGGATGTCTCATTTGAATACAGATCCTTTTTGAATGTTCTGCCCCATTACTAGCTCAAGTAACTCTTCTCATTTTTATGATACTGCACTGATAGTGTAATGCAGTCAGAAGGCTCTTTAAAAAATACTTTCCATGGAAATGGCTACAGCTGCAAGTGGATACAACGTTCTTCAGCATCTTTTTGTTGTTCGTTTTTAGTTTTTTAACTGCACCATTACCCTTTCCCCCGTGCTTTCCCTGAACACATGTGCATGCATGTCCTCTTCCTCATCTTCATTTCTGTTGGATGTAATTCTTTCCGGGTAAATCCTGTCTCTTGTGAGCTTTTTTTGATATATAGGCTCTTTGTTTTAAGACAGCTGTAGTGTCAAGCCCACCCACACTGTGCTGTCCCCATTGCTTTGAAGCCAATATTTCAAACATAAAATAGCCGTCAAGTCTTTGCTTTGGTTCCGCTTGCTGGGGATGGCATGAAAACAAAAGTTTTTGTGTTTTGGGCTTTCATCTAAGTGAGCCAAATGAGTAAAAGATTCAAGGATTTCAACCAAGGACTTGTCATGAAAGCTACTTTTGACTAAAACTAAAAAGTTTATCAAAAGGGAGGAAAGTGCAAACCAAATGTGTGCATACCATATCTCTGTAGCTTTTTGGTGATGTTTTTTTTTTGTGCTTGTCTTGTAGGTGAAAAAAAGAAGTTTATTTTTGCAATCACTAAATCTCTTCAGATTTAGGCAGAACTATGTGGATTCTTCAGGTTTGGTCTACGGGGAGGGGGAGCAGTTTGTCTCCAGACAGAATAAACTGGTATGATGTTGGATTGTGCTGCTGGACCAGCACCATCCTACCCCATCTGGGTGGTATGGAAATGCTGCTGTGTGAAGTCATTCCCATGCCAAAGCACTTCCACAAATCTGTTCACAGTCTTTTGCTCTGTCCTTCAGAACACAGTCTGAGAGAAAACAAAAACATGACCAAGGGACGCACAAACATGTTTAGCTACTGGCAAATGTCTTTGGTGGGTAGGTGGTAGTGTGGTGGTGTTCTGACAGCTGTAGCCTTGGAAGTAATTTCCATCCACCTGCAAAAGATTTCTTTTAGTTACGATTTTTATAAGACAATATCTCAAAAAGAGCAGAAGAAGGAAACATACCCGGCAGTGTACTGATTCACTGTAGTTTAGTGCTAAGGAACTAACTGCCAGGGAAAACTGAAGGCACATACTAGGCATTTAGGATTCCCAACTGATTTAACCTGCCTCTGACAGCATGTATAGCATGGTTAGAGGGATCCAGCTTCAGGAATGTTGGTTTCCTTAGGCAAATTCTGATGTAATGGCAGAAAAATGATGCTTGATTTTAATTGCATGATAAAGTCTCATTTGTTTTGATAGTCTTTACAGAGAGCATGTTTGCCACATTTAGGCTCATCTATGAATGCAGGGCTTAGAGAGGAATTGAATCTGAAGTTCAGATCCTGTGTTGCTTCTCACAGTAACTTTGACTTTTTTCTGTTTATTTTTTTTCCCATTACTGTTTCCTAGTGTCAGAGATGATTTTCTGATCGCTTATAGCTAGCAATCTTGTTTATCCAGGGTACTTTTCTTACAATCTGTAAACTATAGTCTGTCTGTTCTTACAGTGCATGATGGGGGTAGGGCCAGTATGCCAAAGGAAAAGTGGTTGTGGTGGGTATTGCTTTCCATCTTTCAGGGCATGTAATTTTTTCAGTGAAATGTCTCTTTTGGTATCCAAGTATTTGATAAATTACCAACCATATTATTGGTGGAGGAAAACAACAGTGTATTTTTATCAAAAGTGTGACTAAAACAAGGTACCAAAAAGATGTAAATGGGCAATATATTTTGATTATATAGATATGTTTGTATGTGTGTATATGTTTCTTGCAAATTCATCTTAAATGACTGCTTAGTATTGAAGATGGATGTGATATAACACAGAGGACAAATCTGGGTAGTTTCTGGCTATCCATAGCATTTGATTTCTTGAGGACTTCTGTAAGGTGCGTTAATGTCCTTGAAAGAAATGGGATGTATGGGATTATTTAAAAATCTGACTACCTTTCTTAGTGTAAGCAGTGTAACTAATCCAGCTCCACAGCAGCTAAAATATCTGTAGTAAAACACACTGCTGGGCTGTGGAAATGACCTTGTAGGAATGTCATCTGTAATTCTGCTTCTTGTCCTTCGTTCATTTCTAGGTTCCATCTGCTCTGCTCTGCTCTCATTGGAGCAGTGTTTGGTTCTGGCTTTGCTTTGTTGCATGTCTTGTCACGGGCAAGCTTCGCTGAGAATTGATGAAGCACCTCAGACACTCCGGAATGAGTAGTAGCTACCAAATTCAGTAATAGACATTTTTATGGATAGCACCTCAGAAGCCAGTCTCTTTCCTTCTCAATTTCTGTCAGGCCAGTAGTCAGTCAGATGTGATTCTCACTGAAAGAAATGTCTGTTTTGTAATTAAGATATTGCAGATTCAATTCAGTGTTTCAATAATGATCTACTTTTTCACCTGTTTCTAATGTGGTCATTTCTGCAAACCGTGCAAGGAGAAAGGACAAAGGGTTGCTGCAGGGTTCACTTCTAGGCTCTGCTGCTTCCTGTGCTCCACTGGCATGGGCTGCCACGCCGTGCCTGCGGGAGAACACATGGATGGCAGGAGCCAGCGATGGGTGTTTGCATCATGCCGTGCGTTCCGTCTCCGCTCCGTCAATGCCTCTGTTGGCACCTCCCGGCCAGGCTGGTGGAGCTGGGCTTGCATGGAGTGGCGAGGGCTGCTCGGGGCAGACAGTGAACGCAGTGTGTTGGGTAGGGGCAGAGTTGCCTGCATGTGGGCTCCCATTTGACCCTCACAGCCCCAGTGACACTTGGCTTCCCCTCCTGCCTTGGAAGCACAAGGTGAGCAGGTCCCTGCAGGTCCCTGCAGCCCCCCACAGGCAGCCAGGCACATGAGGGGCAAAGGCAGGGAGAGGGCAGGTGCCTCACACAAGACTGTGTCCTCTCTGAAATGTCTGCCTTTTGTGGAGGGTGCTGAAGTGTCTGCCCGTGGCTAATGTCCGTGCTTTGCAAGCAGAGCCGGAAAAACAAGCGACTCTTGCGGGCCTTCATCCATCTGAATTGCTGGGGAATTGTTCCGACCAAAGTTCAAACTGCTTTATCCTTGCTTGTAATATGGAGAGAAACCTGCAAACTCCCCTCTCAGTTGTTTCTCTTTTAAAAATTTCCTGGGTGTTATGCCACAGGAAAAGGATGGTTTTCTCTGTATGATTTATTTAATTTGATTAGCTGTTGTCTTTTAATTAGCTATGAAATACTACAAGTCCAGTGCTATCTGACCCTCCCAGACATGTATGATGAAGTGAAAGGAAAAAGACCTGTCCTGTACTGACTTAAGGTTTCTGAAAGAATAGAAGAGAAGCTGTAAGTAACACAGATACGCTTTATAAAGACAGCAGTCAGAGTAAGCCAAAGTTGCCTCCCATATTTTTCTTTAACTGTGTTATAGGAAATGGTTTTGAATTGTTTTATTTCCTAATAGTCACATCCTTATTAGCCTTGTGTTTTTCCTTCCCTTACCCCTCCTGTGGGGTGTGTTGTACGTGGGAATTTCTAGCCTATAAAACTTAAAAACTCATGATAGAAAAAGAGTTTATAATTTACAGAATCGTTAGTCTGTGTTCTTGCCCGCTCGTCTACGTGCACATGCTGGAGTATCCCATGTTTTACTGTTGATGTCGACAATATCAGGATTATGCAGACTTTTTAACCGGCTATTTATGATTTTATTGGTCTTCATAAATAAAATGTCGCCTTTATTTTAGGAAGGACATGTCAAAATGCCAGAATGAAGGGATTGAGGGGGAAACTCCATTGTTCCCTTCAAATGCAAATTCTTTTCTTCCTCTTTCTCCTCTGCACTTCATGGGGTGATTGGCGTAGCACAGCTTGCCTAAAGTTTGAGCTCCCTCTTGCAGGGAACCCTGTGACGTTAACTCTCTACTTAAATGTGCAAATTCCTTCATTTTGCTGTTTTCAGAAACTAATGAAATCACAGCTGATTTTTCTCACTTGAACCCTGGTTTAAGTTTTGGAAAAAAGACCTCTACTGCTTTTTTTTTTTTTCTTTCTCCACAACTGTATACATTTTCAGTTAAAAGCTCTCATCTGTGTGCATTCAGAGGTTATTTGTACTCGTTTTGTTTTCCCATTTTATTGGTTTGATTCCTAAATGTTATCAGTGAGTTAGAGCTGAGCTCTTTTAATTCAAATGGCATAATGCCCAATCCTCTGAGATTAGCTGGCAAGCGATTCCGGGCATGGTGCCACCTGGCATTTCTCAGAAAGGGGCTGCTAATGAAACACCGGAAAAAAATAAGATTGTTCCAGACATGCAAAACCCTGAAGTTGCAGGGAGTGAGGAGTGACAGAGCTTTCACAAACACACCCAATATTCTGTGGCACGACTCGGAAACTACTCAGGAAATACCATCCTAATACCTCTGCAGAAAACTGATATTGAAGTGAACAAGTCTGAGTACAAATGAATTTTTCTTTTCTGAAATCTGTGACTGATTTTTGGCACTTGCATGCAGGATTGGGCTCTCTGGGTTGTCTGCAGTGCAGCTTGGGCTCTGAGAGCTCTCAGCTTTTTAGGACCTGCAGTTTTATTCTCCTCTGATTTGCCTCATCATGGTGCAGCCCCACAGTTTTCCCACAGGGAAACTGTGGGGCTGCACCATGATGAGGCAAATCAGAGTACAAATAACCTCTGAATGCACACAGATGATCATAGGGCTAAAGACCATATCCTTCCTGGGTCCTCAGTCACAATGAATATCGGCAAACTTCTTCGGGATCCTGTCTTGGATCTAAAGAAAGTTTGTTGGCTGCAAGAGATTTTGAATGCAGTGTTTCCAATTTAGTGACTGACGTTTTCTGATTATAACTTTTGTTTCATCAGAGAACCTCCAAAAAAGCTCAATGCCTGGATAAATACATTCCAGGACATTTAGGGCTTTATAGGTCTAGACTAACATCTTAAAACTAGCAGCCTGCCCAAGCAGATTATGCATCATGGATTTAATATGCTCGTGAACTAAAGTGCCACTTAACAAGCAAGTTGCCAAATCCTACATCAGCTGAAGTTTTCTGTACACACTTGAGAGGTTGTCTTATATACAGCATATGACAGTAGGCTGTAGGGTACTTAATTTGCATAAAAAGTTTTGCCAAGAGCAATGTAGAAGAAGTATACAGTAAGAAAGCATTCCTCAGTCAAAAGAATAAGGATATTGTTGGGTTTTTTCTAAAAGTCTTTAGACCTTTCAGCTTCATTACCTGCTTTCTTTATGGAAGATTACTAGTGATTGCAGACCAGGAACACCATTTAGGCAACCTTGAGCAACTGCTTATTTCTCCATGGTTTTCCATCTGTAGATGACAGTAATAATATATCCTGCATTTCTTCTAAGAAGCCACATTTTCCTGTTTTCTGAATGTAATAGAGTATAATCAGATGTGCAAACCCTATTGTTTTCTAGCTGGAGCTGTCTTCTGTACTCATCCCTTGTCATCATCCTTATTTTCCAGTGTCTCTGCATAGGCTTTAGAAATAATAATAGGGTGGGAAGTGAGGGAGACAAAGAGGTCAGATCCATACTAACCCTTGGAACATGGAGATTCTCAAAGGCAATGGCACCACACCATTGACATAAGAGAAGCAGAGATTTTTCATTCTCAGCTTACTGCCCCAGCTTTTCCTTGGCCTCAGACTCCCAGGACACTTCTGATTCCTGAAGTGGGAAAGTACAGGCACTTATTTATTTACTCTGAGGTCTCCACTAACCAGTCTGTGCTGTCAAGTGACAGTGTGATGATGTAGTTCATAATGTTTTGTTTGGTTTTTTTTTTTTGTTTTTTTTTTAACGCAGTTTTCCAAATGGGAAAGAAAGTAACCTGTGAGACAGGCAAACCATGCAGCAAACAGTTGTGGGTTTGTTGGGAACAGTGAACAGATCTTGAATTCCTGCAGCACATAGGACACTTTTTGAACCATATTTTTTTGAGTCTAGGAAGCCTAGATAGAAGATAGGATTTGGTCCTTTTAATGTTCTTGCAGGTCATAGCTGTTAACTTGCTTCTAGTTTCACAGTTCCAGACTTGTGTCAGCGTGATTAATGAGCAATGAAAAGTATGAAAAAAAAAAAAAAAGAACAGTGAAAGATCTTCCTTCCGCAAGAGACAAGAAGTAAAAAGGCAATAAATACAGTGCTTGTGCTCAGTAATTACAGAAAGAACAGTTTTTACTTCCCAGTTTCAGGATCTGATTCAAAACTCCATTGACTTAGTGTGCTTATACTAATTGAATTTGTGAAATCATGGATTTTATGCTACTATGTTTTTCCTATGACTGGGAATTAAAAATTTCCCATTAAGTAGCTGAATGTGTGTAATATGTGAGGTAGTGAGTGCATTTTGCACAGGGAAGCACTTTGCATAGCAGCTGGCTGGGTTTATAGTACAAATAACAATTCCATCCATGTAGCAATTAAGCTTTTCTTATCACATAGAGCCTCCTAAAAAGAATATAGTGCATTTATATGTGTAGAATATGTTTATCATATATATAAAGGCATATAATTTATATAACTAATGTGTGTATATATTATGTGTTAATATATATCATATACATGTGTATATAGATATTCTTCTGATTAATTAGATAAGTAGAGAGAGAGAGCTCTTTACAGCCAGTGACCGAGTTAAAAACAAACAGAGAAAGATTTAGTATAGCTGAATGCTTTCGTGTGGCTTTGGTCAAATTACTTAGAGGTTGAAATAATCAGCGGTTGAATTAAGTGAGAGGCCTGATGCACACTGGAAAACCTCCATCGTCTGTCAGATGTTTTACAACTGTGATGAATGAGTTTGGATAAATAACGCAAACATGTGTTAAACAAGTTCGGGCCAAGTTCCGCATGGTATGGTAAACAGAAATTGTGCTTGAGGAATGTTTGAAAATGTAAATGTCTGGTGGGGTGGTATGGTTGGAGCACTGTGAGGATAGCCTTTCCTTTTACCCTGGAAACCTGCAAACTTGCCTGGAAGCTGTCCTGACCCAGCATAGGATGGGGCCATATGGAAAGGAACCCCACAGCCTGAGTGAGTTTTCATTTAAATTTTTTTTATAAAAACTGTTGATGTGGAGTGGTTGAGGAGGAAACTTAGGCAGGAAATCATTCCGAGTGAGGCCAGGAATGCTCCAAGCCCTCTCTCACCTCTGTCTCTGCAGACAGCGAGAGAGGTGAGGACCTGGTGCCCCAGTGGGCAGCACACTATTGCTGGGAGAGACATCAGCCAGCTTTTGTTTCAAAAGGGAAAATGTGTTGCCAGAGCAGTGGGTGGATTTATATACCAGCTTCTCTCCGGCTGCTAATGCACTTAGCTGAACTCACTGATTTCCACAGAAAACTCAGAGAAGCATCTAGCACAGAGGTGTATAATTGCCGTGTTTGTTAATGGGGGTGAAATGATTGTTCCGGTATTTGCTTTGTATTCTCTCTCAGAGATCCAACTGTACTGTTCTGGACCCTACAAGCATCATACATCTTGTTTCTGTAAAACCTAGGATATTTTTCAGCTATCAAAATGGGGGAGAATTTCCAAAAGTGAAATTTCTATATGATTAACATGGTTTCTTATCAGTAATTTCCTGACTTTAATACATGGAGCTTTGGACATCTCTCTCCACCCTAATCATGGTACTTGGAAAGTGGAGGTGTACCCTACTTTTATGTCATTTTCGTATTTATGTGAAACACCTAAGTACTTCCGCTGTTAAATCTTTGCAGTACAGGTCCTTAACAGAGTATGAAGGTGTGTCCGCACTTCTGAAAGAGCCTTAGTATTCCCAGCCATCTGAGTGGGAATAAAAGATAGTGAGTGCAGGACAAAGAGATTGCTCTGGGGTGCAGGACAGCAGCAGCACTCTCTTGCAAGATGCCATGTGCGGCATGTGAAGCTCGAGGCTGTTGGCTGCCCCAGGGCGTCACCTTCCTTCCTCGTGTGTTAGGCTTGTCAGGGTGCCTGTTCCTGGGATGCCTGTTCCTGGGATGCCTGTTCTTGTCCCTCTTGCTGTAGGACACGGCACAGCAGATGGAGCGGCGATGTGCCAGCCACCTGCACGCCCCGTGTGCCAGTGTGACCCAGGAGATGGCGAGGCACAGGGTGCAGCGGCAGGAGGAGTGCTGGGAAGTGAGTTGTCCGGGGGTTAGCGGGGATCTCCAGGCCTCCCCAGCCTACTGCAGGAGGACTGGCCGTGTGCTTCATCTGGCATCTGCATCACATCAGAGTCATGCATTGGCATGGATTTAGCCTGAGATCTTAGTGGTTCTGTTCCAGTTTATTTGTGGGGTTTGCTTTTCAGTTGCCAAAATGGCGTGTTTTTCATGTGTCCCAGCAATTTCAGAGTGATGGGAAACTTGCTGACCCTGAATTACTCTGACATGTGTGAAAAGTATTTGTGCTGCAGTCTTTCCTTCTGCACATCTGATACTTCTTCATTCTCCCTCTGTTGCAAATCCGTCTCTGTTAATTTAATTTCTGTTAATTTAACTGTATCCTTCAAGTATTCTAAAGAAGCATCCTTCCAAAAAACTCTAAACTGCATTTAGACACATGGGAAAAGGCAGCTTGAGTTATTAGAACAAAGCTGGTTAACGAGCTTATTGTTTTTGACTGAGATCACGTCTGCTAGGAACCATGAGACTATTACTTAAGGGATTGTTCTTTGTTTTGTGACTGTAATACTAAAGTAAAACCAAATCTTTGTCTATTGAAATGCTCTTTCTCCTCTTTACTCAAAATCAGTAAAGACTTAGTTGAATTGCTGTGTCTGGGTTTACACATTTAAAGATGTGAATTGATTGGAGGATGTACACAAAAGCAAGAAGGTGTAGAAAAGATGAACTGCAAGTAAAGTTCTTAACATAAGGAAGAGGCTGTTATATGGATATATTATGAGAGTTTCAGACTGAGGAGGTCTGTAGATTGAATTTAAATTAAAATTTGTTTTAGAAGTCAATATTATCATCACTAAATGTAATGAAAAATTGAAATCAATATCCTGAAAATGCTATGGCATTTACGTTGGAATCCTTTGCTCATTCTGTTTCTTAATTAATTTTGGGATAAAAAAATCCAAAAAATGAAGCTCCACTGGATTCAGGTGCCACCTCTAGAAGCTTTCCAGAAGGAATTTGTGTGATTGTGTGGCTGATGTTTCTGGAGGATGCTGAAGTCCAAGTAAATACTAATCCTTAATATTGATAGTGTGCCTCTATCACAGGCACATCTACTGGCTTTTATAAGTGAGGATTTTGTGATGGATTCTTGGTCTTGTCCACATCAAATAGTCAAAAAACCACTGAGTTGGAACCAGTTGCTTCCAGCAGCATGGCTGTGAGACCAGAAGTCTCACATAGGCAATGCAGGCTCAGGTACTTAAAGATGCACACACCATTGTAATTGCAGTCAGCAATCTGAGGAGAAGCAGCTTTATCAGCTTTTCAACATCAGCTGCTGCTGCTGCTCTTTCGCCTGTTGCCTTGTTATCAGATGAATGGTTCATCCTTGCTTTCCAAATTTTCAAATAAACTGATGCTTCAGTGCATGCAGTTAATTAGGAGGCTTCATCCTCTGGAGTAAAAGGACTAGTTCAGTTCTGATGCACTTCCTGAGGCTGGACATAGGATCACTGGAACAACTTGGTCTTGGAGATAGCGTCTGACATATCTTGTCATGTATTATGCAACAGAAAAACTTGATATGAGCCTCAAGCTCAGGAGCTCACTCAGGTTCTTGGCACAAAGCTGTGATGTCTTTGCACTCAGACATTTTGCCTTTTGCTGAGCTGTCGGCACAGATAAGACATCCATAATTCAGGGGATAGTGAGGATGTGCTTAAAATTTTGTCTGTTTTTGGTGATAGGTTGCCATAATTTTCTTGGTGCTCTTTGTTTACTAATACTGATTGAATATGCAGGGCAACATGTTGGCACTGTGTTTAAAATAGAATAAAACCAGAAAACTCAAATCATGACTAACATTCTAATCCAGGAGGCACTGGCTGATGTGCGCGCTTGAGCACCAGCACACAGGTCAGCAGCTCAGAGACTGAGTTGTAAACTGAAACAAACGTTAAAGATTGGCCTCTACATACTTTTTTAAATCATAGTTTAGCCTCAGTTTTGCTACAGTAATCTCTAAAGAAGCAGTAAGTTCTTCTATATTATTTTCTTTTCTAGCAATTTTCCCCAGCCCCATTCTCTTGTATTATGTAATATTTTAGTATAACAACTACTTTCCTGCTGTATTACTCTCTAGGGAACAATTTTGCATTAGCAGGGGGATGAACAAGATGGCCTATCAGGTCTTTTCCATCACCACTTGCTCTAATATGGTGCCATAATATTTGACCTTGTTACTCAGCCTTTCCCCTTTTGTAACCCTTCGACTTTTACAGGAGAGTAGTCATAGCATTTTTTGGGCATGCAGAAGTACCCTCATTTGAAGCTGTCAACCTGAAGTACTGTTTCCTGCACTTCAGAACTAAAGAGCATATTAGTGCCTTTTGCATTCAAGTGGAGAGGACCTATATAAATAAATCATTGTAGGGAAGTACTCTGTGATGTCTCTTCCATAGCTGGAATAAGCAGGCTGAAGAGGCAGAGGCTCTTTATTTTGTTCATATGTTGCAAAGGTTGTAACTTTTGAATATGGCTTTTTATTCCAAGGAAGGAAGGAAGGAAAATGGAGCTGATTGAGCAGTTTGTTCAGTATGCATGGACCTACATGGCATCCCCATGGGTTCAAAGTTATCAGTAGGCATCAGACCCACTGGGAAATGTAACTGTAACTGTAAAGAGGAATTTTGTATTCTGGCTTTGAAATCAGAAAGGATACATGAGAGAAGTAATTTGGAACTGGAAATAAAAGCTGTGGTGATAACCATGTGGGAAGTGGATTCAGAGCTGCCTTGCTGTTCCAGTCACAGGTTTTGGCTCATAGAGGGCAGGAAAAGCTTTTTTGTGACACTGGTCTGCAATATTTTCCCCAGCCAGACCCTGAAAGCCAGTTCTAAAAAAGTTCTTTTGGCAATGAGCACCCCATGCATTTTCTTTATCTCTCTAGATACAACTAATTTTAAAAGCCTGGGGGTTTTAATCATGGAAATTTGCAAACTATTCAAATGTCTTGGGATTGTTAATGTTGCTTTCTCTGCAGTTAAGTGATTCCTTGTTGACACTGAGTTTTAATGCCTCAGTCTGATTTTTACTTCATAGCTTAGGTAAAACCTGCTGTTGTGCTCTCCTGCTGTTGTGCTCTCCTGCTGTTGCACTTTCTTATTCCTTATGTCCTTTTTTCCACAGCAGCAGTCAAAGACAACTGACATAGGTTTCTGCAGTAGAGAATTGAGAAAACAGTAGTGAGCAGAGAGAACTAAAACTAAGAGGAAAAGTATGAGACCTTTTTGTCAGGCAGCTTCACCCTGCTCTCAGCCCACATCATCTTATATGTCCTTTCTTTTGCTTATGAGCAAGCAGGGCCTTAATACACTAAGTAATTTAGAAATGGAAACGATAAGAGGAAGTTTTGACACCATCAGTTTTTACGATCTTAACATAATGCAGTGCAACGTACAGAGAGAGCACCGTCTTCCACAGCTGTAGACGCCTGGATGCAGCAGATGAAGACTAAGGTTTCCTTTTGCACTTAACCATATAAACACTTGCTGGGTTTTAACATCTCCCTTTAGTGTAAATCACTGGCATTTGTTTGCCATAATTTGTGCAGATAGCACGACAAATGTTCTTCCTAGTTCCACATGCATGTGGATGAGTCTACAGGAGCAAAACTAATTTAGTGATTTAGAGCTCTGTAAAGGGGAAACTCTGGCTAATGGTTTATCCGTGACATGTGGTTTGCTTGAAACCGAGTAGAATATGCAGAACTTTGGCAGAAATGGTTTAGAGGAGATCACTACAGTCCTGTGTATGCTGCCAGAGGGGATGTGCTGGTTTTGGCTGAGGTAGAGTTGATTTTCTTCATAGTACCTAGTTTGGGACAGAGTTTTGGACTGTTTTGGATCTCTGCTGAAGACAGTGTTGGTAATCCAGGGATGTGTTTGTTATTGCTGAGCAGCACTTACACGGTCAAGGCCTTTTCTGCTTCTCGTACCACCCCACCAGCGAGGGGAATGGGGGTGCACAAGAACTGACCCCAACATACCCAAAAGGGACATTCCGTGTAATATGGTGTCATGCTCAGCATATAAAGCTGAGGAAAGAAGCAGAAAGGAAGAGACGCTGGGAATGGAGGTGTTTGTCTTCCCGAGTCGCTGTTGGGCAGGATGGAGCCCTGCTTTCCTGGAGATGGCCGAACACCTGCTTGCCCTGGGAAGTGGTGAATGAATTCTTTGTTTGGCTCTGCTTGTGTGGGTGGCTTTTTCTTTAACTGTTAAACTCTCTTTATGTCAACCCACAGGTTTTCTCACTTTTACACTTTCCATTCTCTCCCTTATCCTGCACGTGGGGGAGTGAGCAAGTGGCTGTGTGGGGCTTGGCTGCTGGCTGGGGTTAAACCATGAGAGTGCAGTATGATAAAGACTGGAAAGTCCCTCCTAGCAGATATCTGCATAAAAACCTCCTTCTTTGAAATCTCATGGAATTATTTCAATGTTGCTGAATTATTTAGTTTATGCTGAATCTCCAGCATTAATACCTAGAACCAAGGGTAGGGAAGTTGCCAGGACATTCAGGAACTATATGAAAAGGACCTGTTGTTGCAAGTCTGATTCCTCATCCTCAGGGTCATTGTCTTTCTTCTTGATCCTCTGGACTTTTCTTATATATTACTCATTTCCCACAATTGATTGAATCTCATTTCATGTCTCTTGGAAACACAGGAGCAAGAAGTAAGGGAGGACACTTGCATCTGGAGGAGTGGATACTTTTGTCAGTGGATTTAAACATATAATCATTCTTGTGCTGACAGTTTTATGTTAATTCCCTTTTGATAGAAGTTAAGACATTTGGCATTTCAGAGAAATGTTCAAAAAATGTTAGTTCCAACCCATCTTCCTGAAGTGGGGGTTTTGCCCTGTGTACTCTCCCTGTGGAAATCCAGGGACTCTTTCTGCTGGGTACATTTTGCAGTGTCAGGCAAGCAGACTTCTGCTCTCAAAGAGGCAGGAAAATCCCTAAGTGTGAGTGTATAGCATTGCTCTGAAGTGCTGGCCGAATCAGGTATTTTTCATTCCTAGGGGAGATCCTGCCCTGGAGTTCTCCCTGCTTGTCTGTCCAAACCCACAGGCTCCTTGGGGTTTGCAGGTGGCTCTTTGCACTCTCTACTTTGAGCCTCTGCCAGTATGGCTTTAGGGTATGGGATAGGAAAGGGTGTCCAAGGCTATTTTGTCTTTTCCTCCTCCCACTCCCCACCTGCGGATCCTTTACAGAGAAAGGGAATAAGGATGCCGGCTTGAAGCTGAGCTCTTCTCATATGCAGGCGTAATAGGATCCTTTCCCGACAAAGGATCCCCCTCTCCCAGTGGGGGCAAAGGACCCTGCTCGCTGAGGGGACCCACTGTCCCAGATAATTAGCTAAGCAGCTGCTGTGTGTCTGAATGAAAAGGAGAGTAGGGAGGGTTTTTCTCTGCCGGGGAGCTGGGGCGGCATTCCTTGGAGGCAGCCTGTACATTCCTCCAAAGCAGTCAGTGCTGACAGTGATGTGGGCTCAGCTTCCCCAAGTTTGTACGCAGCCACTTGCTCGGCCTAAAGTCCTTTATTGTGAGAAAGCTCCTTTCCTGTGCTAAGTGCTAACCATTTATCCCTGGATCAGTGGGAGAATATGTAGCTTGAGTTCACATGTGACATGTTCTGCTAATTAATGCATAACCATTTATGCAGACAAAATAAGATCAGATTCAGAGGGGGAAAAAGGAAATTTGTAATATGCAAAACGAATTAATCTCCGCAGAAGCAGCAATTGTGTTAATGCAATAGTGGGCAATATGCCTGTGAATGAATCCCTTCTTCGTGCGTTTTCTAGGGGGTCTGGGTAGAAAAGGAGAGGGCCTTGTCTGGCCAACACATTTATGACTAACTTTCGTGGACAAAAGCAAAACGAAGAAAAGAGCCTATTCTTGGCACAGGATCAGGTCTTTTCTTAAAGAACTGCTTTAATTTGTTTGACATACAGTGAAAGACTGGCACACTACGCTAATTAGTTTTATATACAGATGTTTTATAGATCTGCGGCACTATATGTACCCGTGGGCCTACTCAAGTGAAGTCTACCAGGCTGCTTCCTGATGCCTGTTCACAGGGGTGGACCTATATGCCTGACTTCTTTCTGTATTGCTCAATTTTTTCCCTAGTTTTACAATTGTATACATTCATTCAGATAAAATAACATGCATTTAAAATTAGAATACTGCAGTAATAAATTTAGAAGTGTGGCACTGGCATTCACAGAGTGAATGCCACAATTCCTTACCATTATAAACACTTTTCTGTGTTCTTTCAAGTTTTTTT